>BPLR01003336.1:0-15272 GCA_021605095.1 Caerostris extrusa
AATTTTGAATAATCAAATTTAAGACTGAATAGGAAGAAATATTGATCAATAAAAGCCATTTTATTTATAATTTTTTGTTTGTTGATTAAATAATTAGAACTAATTTATTAAAACAATAATTACACGCGATTTGCTTTATACATATTAATATTTAACTTCCATTTTATAGATTTTGAGGCCTTTACTCGTATACTAATGCTTTAGTATAGACATTTGATCAGGGAACCAAGCATTGCAGAAATTAAGGATGGATTCTTCAACTATTTGGGACGTTCGCTGTTTTCCAAAATAATATATCATATTTTTGCCAGGCTAAGATTCGAATTTTTTATGTTTCCCGATCACTTCAGCCAACGATAATGTCTTTCGGCTTAACTCCCCATTTGTCTACTTCAGTTAAAATTAATGGCTAAAACCTTTGTTGAATGAGTTGCATATTTCTCGAATAAAAAAACCCCAAAAAACATCATCTATCGTATGTTTCTTAAAACAGCAATATCTTTACACTTCAAACATTCTTTTTTAATTAGCACAGACCTCTTCACAGAAGCCTTCAAAAAAAAAAAAAAATCCTCTGCTGGCGAATTTGAAATGGCAAACGAATGCAACAAATATTTATTATATGAAACAAAAAATTAAACTTTAAAGTGGTGAAAAAAAAAGCGATCTAAAATTCGTAGTTTATACTTTTAATTTAAATAGACTATTAAAATTTTAAATATATTAATCTCTACTTAGAGATAAGAAAATTAAAGAAATATATTACAATATGTAACATATATTTTATTTGAAATAAGTCTGAATATTAGAAATTGGGAAGTTTTCTTTGAATTTGATAACCAGAAAAAAAAATGGTCATGGGAAATTCAACCTTGATTGTGGGACTTGGAAGTGAAAAGTTGTTTTATAACTTCCTAATTACTTCTTCAAAGAAATTTTATTGGATTCATTTTTCATCAAGCACTGAATTGAATCCTAATGATTCAAAAATGACTTACATTGAAGTTTGAATTTTTATAATAGTAAACGAGTAAAGAGGTTTTTTTTATTAGTATATTTGAATGTATGGAATTTAGTGTAAGTGTGAAATAATATAATTTTTATATATTTTCTGACATCAGAATTGTAAGCATTATAAAAATATTTATTCAATTTTTTTTATCTTATTGTAGTCTGGAAATTCAGAAATTGTTTGTAAATTATATGCTTATTTAGAATAAGAATACTAGGTGTTTATTTTTTTTATCCCTAAATATTTTTGCGTTTCGTTTTGGCATATGTACAATTTATAAAAATGTATAAAAAGTAAACGTGTGTGTTGCAACCTAATACATTAAAATGTGGAAGTCTATTTGGATCAATACATAATTTTTAATAATCAATTTTAAGAATGAAGGAGAGGGATAAATATTGGGGAATAAAGGCCGTATTATTTATTATTGTTTGTTTGGGGATTAAACAAATCGAATTAATTTATTCAAACACTAATTGAATTAATGCGATTTTTCATACATATTAATATTATAATTTTCATCTTATAGATTTTGTTAATAATTATTCAAGTATTAAAGCTTTAATGTGGACATTTTATCAAGAAAGCAAGCTTTACAGAAATTAAGGATGCAATGGAAGGAAAAGGAGGGATTGCAATTTTTTATTGGAATGGCGAGTTCAGAAGATTCGGAAGCGAGACATTAAATTTAATAATCAAATTAATTAAAATAGATAAAGCAATAATCTATTGCAATCTATTCCTTTGCATTCAAATATAACCTTGAGTGTTATATTAGTAAATGCGAGGAGTTAATCCATAATGTCGAAAATAAACAACACTACGAAACATATGCTTCGTCTAATCGCTGGTGTAGACATTATGTGGTTACTGCCCAGTGCTCGGAATGTTAAATTAAAGAAATTCATCCATTCGTGAGTAAATGGCAGAAATAACTGGATTCTCAAATAAGCTGTGGGAAGAATCCATAAGTTTGACACACGCCTTCAGGTGTGCAATTGAAGACAACACTAATGTTTGGAAATGACTGAACATATACTACTTCTATTCCCTTATATATTAGAAAATTAAGTAAAAATGTAACTCAGTTATGTACAGACTATGACAAATCTATACCTTTATGCAGTCTAATTCCAATTTAGTCTGTATAAATTAAAAACAAATAATGTCTGAACACTTAACGGTTTAATTAGCATAGGCCTCTGTACATAGGCCTTTAAAGAAAAGTATCAACTGTAACACAGATAAAATTAAAGATAGTATAAATCATTTATTAAATAAAACTTAAAAATTAAACTTTTAAGTGGTGAAAAACTTTTAAAATTCGTAGTTTAAACTAATAATTTAAAATAAAGACTATTAAAGTTTTAAAATTATTCATTTAATTAAAAATAAAAATTAAGGAAATATATTAAAATATGTAATATACATGTAATACACATATACATATGCATATATGCATGTAATACACATATACATATGCATATGTAATATACATAATACATACATATGCATGTAATATATGTAATATACATGTAATACACGTATACATATGCATATGTAATATACATAGAAGCGCAGTGTTCTATCGGATTTATTACGAAATTTGATATATACCGTTTCGCTATGCAAGGCAACTTATGAAATTCGAATATGACAGTGGTCTGATAGCTAGTTGGCTAGAGATCTGGTGATTGGTACCTCAGACTTCGGGTTCCAATTCTGGTGGTCGCAGGGATATTTGCTTGCTTTTCGGAATCCATGCTAAAGTGTAGATCCCTGTCTAGGTATCCTGAGGTGTGCAAAAGCGGCCGTATAGCGACAATACAAACCTGTATATAATACGATTTTCAATCGAATTGTTTTTATAGAAAAAAAACAACCGGAGTTTTTTGTAATTTGGGGGTTTTATTTTATGTGTTAAATTACGAATTTTTTTGCAGAAACCGATTTCATTCATTAGATATTTAATTGCACCTCCAAAAGCCTTAAGTGCATAAAAATTATATTATTCATCTTCTTTTGGGTAACAGGCCCATCATGGGCCTGTTACCATCATGGGCCATGAAAAGCAAAGCCGTCTGCCTATTGCAGAACATATTTTCATTTTAGGGGGTAGGGTTCTCAGCCCCACGCTCTACAGTTACATTAGACATGGACCTATGGTTTAGGGTGGATTCCGAACCACTACACACAACAACGGCACAGCCGGGACTCGAAACAAGTTAGATGGAGCGCCAGAGCGTTAGACACTCAGCCATCAGGCACCGTAATATTACATACTAAATGATAATGTATTTGTCCTTCAAAAGTATTATGTGTTCAGATGATTTATTAGAACGTTGAAATCAGGAGTTTCGCAAGTGGGATATGAAATTTCGAATCAAATTAATTTTATGTGGTAAAGCAATAATCTTTTGCACTCTATTACTTTGCAATCAAGAACCCTTGAGTGTTATATAAGTAAATGTGACGATTTAATCAATTGTGTCAATCCATTGCGTGTGTTGTGTTGTCAGCATTACGAAACGCATGCTTCATCGAATCATCTGGTGGGGACACAATGTGATTACGGAACAGTGCTTTGAAATGCAAATTAAAGAAATTCGTCCAACCGTCGGTATATTGCGGGAGTAACTAGACTCTCAAATAAGTTGCTTAGAGGAACCTAGAAGTGTCTCAAACACCTTCAGGTGTCCACTTGAAGACAACACCAATGATTTGAAATGACTGAAAATATACTTCGTCTAATACCTCATCTCTTAGAAAATTGAGCAAATTTTAACCCAGGGATGTACTAGAAAATGACGCAAGGTCATTTGCTATTTTCTAAAAAAAAAGGTATATATCAGAATTTGAAAGGCTAAGATTTGATTTAGTATATTTTGAATGAAATTGTAAAAGTTACTAGTAATTTTTAATGTAAACTTTCGCATATATTTGAGTTAAGGGCTTGTTTGAGGCCTTTATTGTGGTCCACTTGAAGACAATGCCGATGATTGGAAATGACTGAACATAAACTTCATCTAAACCCACATCTCTCAGGAAATTGAGCAAAACTTAGCCCATGGATGTACAGACCACGACAGATCTTTACTTTTCATGCGGCCTAACTCTGAATTCTATCTATTTCAAGCAAGAAAATAGTCAATATTTTTAAATAATTTCGAATTTTCAAGAAACAACAACCATTATCAATGATCTGTTTACTAAAACAGTAATGTCTCAGCACTTGAAACAACTGCTCTATACAGGAACCTTTAAAGAATGAATAATAATCCATTTTTCCAGCCAAATAATTGCAAAAATTATTTATTATATGAAACTTAAAAATTAAACTATAAAGTGGTGAAAAAAACCCATCATAAATTCAAAGTTTAAACTAATAATTTTAAATAAAGACTATTACATTTTTAAACATACTGTATTTACTTTATTTAAAATAACAAATTTAATGGAACCGAATGATACTAATTTAACAATCAATTACACTGAAGATTGGTTATCATAATAGAAAAAGAATGATGGGATATTCGAATGTGGAGAATGTTTGTCTATGTGTGTACTTTTTGATATATTTTCTGACATCAAAAATTTAAGCATTATAACATTATTTATTCAATGTTTTTATCTTATTGCTGACTGGAATAAGATAAGGATCACACTTTTTGTAGATTATATGCTCTTTAGTATCAGAATCCTATGAGTTTAGTTTTTTTATTCCTACAGAAATTTTACCAAACTGTTTGGCATGTGTATAATTTATAAAATTACTTAACAAATTAGACGTAGGTGTTACAACACAATGCATTATAATGTGTAACCCTGATTGGAGCAATACATAATTTTTAATAATCAGTTTTAGGCATAAAAGTTAAAAAAAAAAGGATGAATAAAAGACATTTTATTTATTACTGTTTGTTTTGGTGATTAAAAGAAGCGAACTAATTAATTAAAGCAATAATTAAACTAATGCCATTTGTTTTATACATATTGATATTAAATTTTCATTTGATAGTGTTTGTTTCCTTTACTCAAGTACTAAGGCTTTAGTATGGACATTTTAGCATTGAAGCGGGTATTACAAAAATTTAAGATGAATTTTTCAACAGTTTGCAGAGTTCAGAGTTACGTACGTGGTGTTCACAATTGATATTTTGAGGAAAGCCAAATATTCAGCTTTCTGTTCTCCAGAAGTTTTAGTGTTTCAGACGTGTCGTATCATGTTGGGGCAGCATATCATGTTCGTTACCATTGAGAATAATAGTGGATTTTATTGAAATTGATAAGTCATAAGTTTTTGATAAGTTTTTGTGGTAAGTCATTTATATGGAGTCCCTGAAAGAAAAAATGAGAAATTCAACCAAACTTGAGTCAACTTAGAAGTGAAACATTATTACACAACTTATTTCTATGAAAGTATTTAATTAAAAAAAAAATTTTTATCGCGCATATTTTTCAATTGTCAAAAAAAAATCATAAGTATTCAATTCTGAACTGACTCACCACTGAACTTTAACCAAAAATTATGGTCTTCAACGAAATATTATTACATAACTTCGTTTTTCAAATTGTTTTACCAAAAAAAGACATTTTTTTATCATATAGTTTTCAGTTAAAATTGCCAAATCATAATTATTCAATTCTGAACTACACTGATCGTTAAAATTGAAGCAACTCTAGTAAAATAGAACTCAACATGAATTGGACATGTGATTAGCGTCCAGGTCAGGAAGTATGCGACAGTGATAACAGCTAATCAAGGTTTTGTGTGAGAAATATGGAAAAAAGACAGTCATATAAGAATCAGCATCTTGAAAAATACAGAAATTGCTTGTATGTTCTGATAAAATCGTTTATAACTTTTGCACACTTTGTTTTCAAGACAGACGTGAGATGTCATACAGAAGACGAATGTAATATTCTCAGCTCTGGCATGTTGTCGAACTCATTGAAGTAGTCAATCAATCAAGGATGTTGCTTTTAGTCTCAAGTGTTCATCATTTGAAATTTCACGATAACGGAAAAAATTTCTAAGCAACCATTTGTGGGGCTCAGACCCTACACGAACAAGTAATATAAAAATTTTAAGTCAAATCCTACTTTTTTTTCACTACATTGCAGAAAGTCCTTTATAAATAATTTTCAAGCATTTTTTTTAAGTTCATCTGGCTCCATCAATTGGTAGATATATGCAACTTAAATCTAAAAAGAGCTAAAATTAATTAATTAAATTTATTTTATTATAATTAATTAAATTTGAAAATACTATATTAACAGGGTGTCATCCACTACAAGTTCAAAAAAAATGTATTTGAACAGTGGATGAATAAAAGTATTTTATGAACGATTGAAAATTTGAACAAGATATATATAGGAAGAGTGTGAGCTAATAGAAGGAATTGAATACCAAATCGATGAGTGTTGTGGGAAAACAGTGCCCTCTATGAGGACTTTGAAGGGTAAGGCATATGAGGACTTTTAAGGGTTTTAAGGGCCTTCAATATTATAGGTGAACCACGTGTTGAACGATCAATGGTGTTGCTGCTTTAGCAGTTTCGACAATGTCAGGAATCTTTCTTTATTCAATTCCTTCTATTAGCTGCTCTCCCCTGTATATATCTTGCTCAAATGTTCAGTCGCTAATAAAATACCTTTTTTCATCCCCTCAAGCTCAAATACATGTTTTTGATCTTTTGGTGGATGACACTTTATGTTAATACAGTTTTTTCGAATATTGATTCATTAATTAAATTTAATTAATTAATTAATTATTTTTATTTGAGTTGCATGTATCGAATAACAGATGGTAAGATGTAAGAGGAAAATTTCAACTTTATTTCTAAAGGACTTTTCTGCAATATAGTGAAAAAAAAAATGGGAACTGATTTTAAAAAATTTTTTATTAATATTTTTGTTTTTGAAAAATTTAAATTATCCTCCCATAAGTTTCGAAGATGAATAACATGGCGAAAAATGTGCATCAAAGAATCAAAGAAAATCTATAAATTTCATATCCACAAATCATCATGATCATCATTGGTTTTACAGTCCTTGAAGGGTTCTAACCTCCTTTAAAAGTATCGGGATTCAACACGACAAGTTATATTTTGTGACCGAACCCGATATGGTAATGTAACGATTGACCAAAGGTTTCGGGTTTAGTCCCGGAGGTGCCATCGATGTTTTTATGGTTCGGAATCCACTTTAGACCGTAGGTCCCTGTCTATTATGATCGTAGAGCGTTGCGGGGGCATTGTTAATCCGCGTCCGTGGCTTATCTTCAAGTTACAATGGCCCCCTTTAATGCAAAATGAGCAACGTCTGTCATTTGCCTTAAGGCATTCAAGACCGTAAGCCGTAGTTCAAGGTTTCATATGACTGTAAGAGCGTCACGGAGCAAAAGTCTGATATTCTGCCTGCGGGTGCAGATCCATACATCCATGAGTAGACCACTCATGGGAAATCCGTTTACAATACTGCGGGAATTTTTAAAAATTAGTCATGAACAACAAGCAACTCTTTGTTTCCAGTTAGTTTTACTCACTCTCTTCAAGTCCTCTTCGTCTTGCTGTCCTCATCTAACTCTTGGCCTTCCTGCGGGTCTATGTCTGCTGGTTTTTGTTCATGATTGCAAATACAATGATTAAAATTACTGCCAAAAACAAAGCTCGAGAACATTACATTATAAATTGTATATTTCTGCCTTATTCAATTCCTTCTATTAGCTAACACTCCCCTATATATATCTTGTTCAAATTTTCAATCGTTGATAAAATTTTTTTTATTCATCCACTCAAGTTCAAATACATTTTTTTGCACTTGTAGTGGATGCACTGGATGTTAATACAGTTTTTCAAATATTAATCCAGTAATTAAATTTAATTAATTAATTTTAGGGGTTTTTTTCATAATTTAAATTGCATATCTACCAATAGATAGCGCCAGATAAACTTTAAAAAAATGAATGAAAATTATTTATAAAGGACTTTCTGCAATATAGTGAAAAAAAAAATAGGAATTGACTTAAATTTTTTTTTTATATTACTTGTTTCATATATTTCTCATCTGAAATTATCAGTGTGTTGAAACTCAGCCTACTGCCCACCAGCTGTGCACATTGCATATGAGTCGCTTGCCGAACAATAAATAAGAGCTGTTGCTTTGCTGTCAGTCTATTTTATTGCTGCTTTTGAAATGTGCCAAAATGATTGGTCTTATTTTGAAAAATCAAATCATCTCCCTATCCACTCCCTACTGAAAAATGCTCATCAAAGGTTTTGATTTGTCGCTCTACGGACATCTTGTGCACACTTCAGGCTAATTAGAATGGGAGCTACAATTTAACGTGGATTCCGAACCACTCTCAAACATCCATTCCACCGCCAAGATTCGAAACTGATTCTTTTGATACTAACCAGCAGAGCGCTAGTCAATAGGCCACCATGCTGGTGCTCATCAAATATTCGAAGAAAACCTACAGTTTTGACAGCAGCAAATGCAAAGTTTTAAATATATTGCTAAAAACAGGATACCAGAACATTGCACCATAAAAACGAATACGAAATTCGATGTCTTAAACTTCTTCTAAATCGTTACGAATTGAATCCAGGTATGCATACACGTCTCTTCTTTCATAGTTTATTATTGTACTTTATAAAATAGACACTAAATATGTAAAATGACTACATAATTAACGAATATAATAAAGAACACAACAAACAATTTCCGTAGCAACGAATAGAAAGTCGAGAAACTTAAACATGCATTTATTTTACATAGGGATCACCAAAGATACATTTTAAAAATAGAAAATGTGTTCAGGGAAGGAAAATCCTGCCCTTTGTCAGTATTTATTTTTACGATTATGGCCGATTTGGCCGATTATGGCCTGAACTCCTAATCTGGCTAGATAAAACACATGGCAAATAGAAACACATTGGTAAAAAAGAGTTTAAATGATTATGTCCATTTAGTAAAAGAGAAAAATGAAAAAAGGGAGAAGCAAAAGGAGTATACATCAAAAACATGGCAAAATTAAAAAACAATTAACTAAAAAGCAACGAGGCAAATAATTAAAGCATTTAAATAGTGCTTGGATCTTATTAGCGGCCATTGGCGTTTTTAAGTTGATTATAGAAGTTATTTAATCCTCCTATCATATTAAAAATATTTGCGAGTTCAGAAAGAACGTACAGAGCTTTAAAGCAGAATTCAGTTAAGTTAAGTATTAGTATTATTAGGAATAGAATGCTCCGAAACCGATGGTATGGTATTTTTCGAAGGGTTGAAGAAACTTGCATAGGAGACACCCTCGGTGACTGGCCGGCTGTTGAAGGCAGTCCTTGGCGCTTCTTGGTTCTGATTGACCGGGAGGCGTGGCTCAGTGGGAACATTGAGCATCCTCTGCCAAGCGGCGAGGTGCCCCATCTGATGGCAATTGATGCATTTTGGATTTTCGATTCTTTCTTTGATATGGCAGTCCTTAATATAATGTTCTCCCCACATTTTAGGTTTTTTTGTAGCTGCAGTTTTTGGACGAATGGTGAAACAGATTGCAGGAAAAGCATTGCGAAGCTCCTTTTTGCTTTGAATTTCTCCATTCCAACCGAGAAGTGAAGGAGGCGATTTAACTCGAAGATCTTGTTTTCAGGGGCTTTTCGATAAACAATTTGCCACACCGGGATAGGTGCCTTGGTCTTCAGATTTGTTAATCCTGACGGACTTGGTCTATCTTGAGACCAAGTTCAGCAAGTCCAGTGGCGATCTCATCAGCGGAATAGCTGACGGGAGTTTTAGCACCGCTTTAATAGCGGGCGTTGATTCTTAGGGGTGATGACGTAGAATTCGATTTTCCCATCAGTAAGATATTTAGTGATGGCTCTGTGTATATCAGAGTTTGTGGAAAAATTTTCAGCTGCTCACCAGCAAGCTTGATCCTGACATCATCTTCGAATTGATTACTGATCTCAGCAATCTGGTCCTTCAGGTTGTCCGTGTAGCGCACCATAATAGGCGGCAATTTGGGTTCAGGCGCTTCAATCATTTCTAATCTATTTCAACATCGGTCTCATCAGCATTTAGGAGTGAATTTATTTGCGGTATCTCAAGGGTTATTTAAATTACTCTCAACATTAATTCTAGTGGTATGCCTTTTAGGCGGTTTAACAATCCATCATTATCATTAGTAGCGGCAGGTCTTTAGTTTCTTAGTTTTACAAACATTATCTTTTCTTTAGCATTACTGTGCCTAGCGCAGTTAGTGAATTGGACATGAACCAAGCTCACTTACCCTTTTTAATCTGCGACAGCGTCTTTTCTTTTGCCGGGCGTCCATGGATTTTGATTGCTGTATGGAAAGATTGCGACATTCCAGCATCCTTGTGAATAGTGCTGGTCATTAAATCGTATTAGTCAAGTTATTGGTAAAATATTTCAAAAATAAATTATATATATTATTCGTTAATAATATTATATTGTATGTACAGTAATATTTTTTAAAATTTTAGAAAAATTATCTTGGTCCTCGACTCCAATTTTATTTTTTTATTTATTTTTTCCAAATGGCCCTGAAGAGGGCCGTTCAACGTTAGCCCATCCTTGACTTAGACACTTTAGGGAAATACTTGCTACCTTGTTGCGAAAAACTAAAACGTTTGAGTAGATCATCCATCTAACCCCTTATTATATTTCAACATTTCTCGCAGCGCCAGGACATCTAATATCCTTTAAGCAAAAAATTGATTAAACGACCACAAGTTCAGCAAAAGATATCTTAAATATTAAAAATAGATTTGATATAAAATTTTTAAATTAATAATCACATTTTACAGTGGTAGTGATAAATGTCTAAATACAACATTTAAATTAAGTAATTTGAAATCAAAAAGTTAAATATCTAAATTAGTTTATTTTCTTTAAAATGTAATCAAAAAAAAACTAAATTTCATTTTTAAACATGTGCAGAAACTATACATAATCTTTTTCTACTTATTAAAACTATTATTGAAAAATTTCCTAAAACGAAAGCACCATAATTGTTAAAACTAAATTTGAATTTTGGGATTCTTTCTAGCATAATTCCACCATTTTGTTAAAGTGTTTAAGTTAATTCTGACGTTAAAATTTTAAATAAAAGAACTCTTACGTTTAAAATTAGAACCATATTGCTCTCATATACACAGTAATTTCTTTCAAAACGACATACATTTCTGAAGCGGTTTCTTGGACACAATCTAAATAAAATGCCGATCTGCATCAGGAGATTGTTTCCAACATGTTTGAGTCTAAATCATCTCTCCTAAATAATGTTAAATAAATTCGAAATCCAAAATTTTAGAAGTATGTCCAATTATTAATTTTCTTTAGAATGAAAATAGTAATAAATTTTATTTTTAAGCATTGGCTCGAATAATAAGGACTATCAATCTATCCATATATACTGAAATTATTATTGAAATTAGTGTTTTGTTAGAGCACCATAATTGCTGAATATTTTATTTTTCTGGTATTTTTTGTTCAACAAACAGCTGGCAAATATTTAAGACAGTTGTCTTCGATTCATTAAGGGAAGCTCTGCACTGACGTTACTCATTTAGCACTGATCTGGAGGTGCGTATTTCTTGAAAGATAAGCTACAGACGCAATAACAATGCCCCTCTTAAAACTCTAAGATCAGTTAGACCGGGATCTATGGTTTCAATATGGATTCTACCATTAAAATTATAAATGGTACCATCTAGGACTCGAGAAACCTATGGTACTGAGCGCTTTCACTCGGGCCTTTTTGGTTAATTCCATTAATTTGTTCAAGTGATCAATTTAATTACGTTTGCATTACAGAAAAAAATTCTTGTGTAAGTTATAAGAAAGAACCATATTGCTTAATGTATGAGTATTTTTTTTTCGCAAGATCAAGATTTTTATGATCAAGCGTTTCATATAATTTACAAATCTCTAAAAAAATTGTGTCTATTAATTGTTTTAAATTATCTACCCTTCTTCCGAAAGAATGCAATACAGCGCTGGGAAATGTTCGACAAAGAATCAAAGTAAATAACAAAGAATTGTGGATACATTGTGTTGGAAATAAAACAGGAATATCGCATCTTGAAAGCTTGTACTCAACTCATAATCTTTCCATCGATGTTTTAATATAAATTATACGTAATTTAAAGCACGAATGCATAGACAATAACTTACTCAGGCCATTTTTGTGACCTAATTTATCACATACTTTAAAATACAAACGGTAGCTTGAATTTTTTAAGTGCTGTTTACAGATGATTTAAAAGTACAAATTCATTTTTTGTAAATATTTGCATTATTTTTCATATTCGCTAAGGCAATCATTTTAATCGCCTCTTAGGAAAACTTGCGATGGAGAAGTGAAGAGATGTATAAAGACATCAAAATCTTTTATTATTTCAGATGTAAAAAATACACTTTACAGCGGTAAGACAAACATTTTAAAATTTGGTAGTTTAATTTAACAGTTTAATCAACGTATCAGTATCAACGTATAACAGTTTAAGTAACGATCAAGAGTATAAATCATTTTATTTATATAACTTAAAAATAAATTAAAAACATACTTTACAAAACGCAACATACATTGATATAAATAAGACTAAATTATAGTGATTAGAGGTACCTTTGTATTAGATTAAGGAAAATAAATTATGGAAACTTTCAGTAAGTATCCAGGCAATTGCTATGTTAGTTGATGCTTTTCAGTTGTGGAAAATAAATGCCATGTTTTTTAAACTGTTCTCCTTTTCAATTCTAACATTTCAATAATCATATTCATCTTATGTTCACCATATATCCGTAGCAAATATTCTGCTTTCAGTTAAAAGCTTCAAAATTGCAGATTACGCAGAATTTAACTAATGCCATTACAACATCAACATTTCTTTTTTTCGAACATTCTATCTGATAATCTACGTGAAGGCAAATTTTTAAAAACCTAGTTTAACTTTATTCTATCCATGATCCTGATACTTATAACATCCCTGATCAACCCAGGTTTAAAGCTGTTGCCCTTTTCAGACCCTGATTGCATCCATATTGCTTCGGCAAAATTATCTTTCGAATGAAAATATTTGCAAGCACAAAATGAATGCTTTGCAGTCTCGAAAGAGGACATGAAGATTCATTTCACCTTCCTGTCTGCCCTGCACTTCTTTGCCTTTACTGTATGGTCGTTGGAAAAAGGGAGTTTAGGCCTTTATGGGCTGACAAAACGGGTCACTGTGTGATTTCCTTCGATTTCTCGTTGCTATTTTCATGTTTTTCTATTTTATTTTATTTTATTGCTTTTCTGTTCCTGTTTTTTCTAATCTTATTTCTTTTATTGCTTTTTTCAGCCTGCCATTTGAAATAAAAGTTTAAACATCGAATTTAAAAAACCTCTAAGAATAATTCAAAATTAGTCTCCATCATTGGACTATACTCGCCCAGAACAATTCAGTTTCTACCATGAATCAACCGGGAATCAAAACAGCACCCATATCAGACCTTTAATCATTACTTTTTACCAAATACACAAATGCGGAAGCAAAATGTACCGTTTCAAATTGTGGAAGAAAAGAGACACATCGGAAGAGAAACGTTGGATCCTAACTTCCCATTTCCTTACTTAAAAAAATTTATTTGCTGCTTACATTTTTCTTCAGACAATTGAACAGAATAAAAATTATTCGATGCTGAATTCGATTGATGACTTAATTGATAAAATTGAGATGAATGAAAATATTGATTTAATGCTGATTTTTAAGTAAGGAATTTCGCTACATTTTAGATTTCTGCAATTTTGGAAATATTTTTGATATCAAACCTTTTTAAAAGCTATATAGTGAAAAGTTTGTATCTTTTTTTTTTAATCTTTTTTATACTACGAGATCATATCGTTTGTAAATAATGTGCTAGTTTAGATTCATATTCCTGATCTATGTAATTTTTTATTATTAAAATATTAATTGTGGAAACAAATTTTATTTTCAAAATGCATTCAGCGTACTAGGCGCCCATCAAACTGCTCAAGGATCTTTGAATCAACCCATAATTTCGAAAAACCCATATTAGGCAGAAAGTTCAAAAATATTGCTCATTAATGTTTAATGAATCAAACAAACTACCGAAACCCGTCTGGCATATTTATTTTCTAAATGGACTGAAGAAAGTAAATTTATTATATCAAATTTAAATAATTGACTTACTTATTATTAATATTACAAAAACTTAACTTTACTTACAAAAATGTAAACATATCATTTTAACTAATCAACTTATTATTATCTCATATAACCAGCTATATATATCTGGTTCTCCTAGTGGTATAGACATCAGTATTTTCTAAAAAAATGCATTATACATTAAGAATAATTAATATATAATTAGATTAAATATAATTAAAAAAATGAACTATATATAAATGGATATTAATGTTAAATAAATTGAAATTCCAAATAAGAAATATCTACAGTCTTAACTTTTTTGTAAAGAAATGACAAAAATGCATTATTAACACGCAGAACACTAAAGACTATCAATTTTCCACTGCTTATTATTATTATTATTAATATATTATTGGAGTTAACTGTTGATGCAGCATATTTGGTAAGAATTTGCATTTTTTCAGGCATAATTCCTCTGATTATACAAGTATTTAGGAACAAGATAGTTCCACGTTACATATGAATGTTATGCTGAGAAAATTTGTTGTTATGGTTAATAAAGCTGATTCTAAAGAGATATATTAAAGAAGAAGTTCCACAGGATCGCATTTAGGGTTTTATCTTCATATATTCCAAAATCTCCTGATATCAAAATTACTCTCTTATGCTCACGATACTGCACTCCTACGTTAAAATAATAATTTTATTATATCCCTCATTTATTGCAAAATTACATCTTTCTCTTGAAAACTGGCTTACAAAAATGGAAGATTGCTTTAAACACTGACGAAACTGAAACTATTGTAAGAGTAATGCTACTTTTATCTTAACATCACCATTTTTAATAACACTGTCAACTGATCTTGAATACTTAGGTGTTAATCTTGATATTCGAATATCTCCCTGATGTCAAAATTACTCTCTATGCTGACGATACTGCACTCATTTGCCAAAAATAATAATTTATTATATCCCTTTGCATTTTGTAAAAATGGCATCTCTTCTCTGAAAACTTACAAAATGGAGAATTGCTTTTGAACACAGACAAACCGTAGATATGTTACTTATTAATATTACTTATC
>BPLR01003337.1:0-72303 GCA_021605095.1 Caerostris extrusa
CATATATGTAGAAAAAAAATCAAAAGAAAGCGTCCAGCGGCTTTAAATCGTATGATCTGTACGGCGAGTTCTGATCACCAAAACAGGAAACGATTCATGCAGTAATTGATTATTTCTCGAGCTGTATGGCTTATTGAAACAACATACATATCTTGCAATTTAGGCACAAAAAACTGGATTATAATGTAGCGATAGCGAGCACCATTTACTACTATTGTCTGCTCAACAGATTTTTTTGAAGAATGGTCCTCGATGCCTCCAGTCACGACACGATGAGGTTGCATTTGTTTCTCAACAATCACTCGTGGATTTTTCCTGAACGGCAAATGCGACAATTTTGACGATTAACGAAGCCATCAAGATGAAAATGAGCCTTATCTCTGAAAATGATTTTTTGTTTGTTGTCTCATAATCCATTCAACCAACTCTCTTCTCTGTCAGGTTTCAGTTCTTGAGTCAATTGATCTTTGTAATAAGCAAGTAGATGCAATACTTTCTTGAGAATATAGAGGTTCTCGAATTGTCCAATTCTTGAGCACGTTGCCAAATTGATGTTCCTGGAAGTTCAGCCGATCTAAAACTACCAATTGATCCAGTTCCCTGAATTTAATTAACCTCTTTCACAGTTACGAAATTTCTATTCGATCATATTTTGTATGAAAATTGCGAACTGTAGCCGAAAAATGTCCTCCTTTAAAAATATGCTGCTCTCCGTTTTTATTAACATTGAACAGTTCACTGTCTATTTTTGTCGTTGGCAATACTTTATCGCATAAATGCTTGAATTTTGGGGACACTGTTTGTACATATTAGCTACGATCCCCTGAAATGAATAAGCCGTTTCCACAAAAGATCAACATTGTTTTTACGAAACTGTTATTCTTAGAACTGACCTCTTTGGCACCGAAGAGAAGATTTTCCATTTTATGAAAACTTATTTTCTCTATCTTTTAAACAATTTGATCAAATTCTTGGGCACTTTTTGCTTATTTTATTAAGTATATCTAGTGTTTTTCTCAATGATATTAATGACTTCATAATCAGTAAAAATTTAAAAACATCTGAAGAGACATTGAAACTTAATTTCCCAGATACTCATATAACAAGGTATATCCTAGATCTTTACTTCATACAAATTTGAGATTTCTATAAATGCAGGCTTATACATATTTTTTGAATAACTCTGTTTATAAAAGAAAATTTTATTTTCTAAAAAGTTTATTCTGATCGTCCCTTTCTCAAACCATCGTATTCCAACTTGATTTCCAATATGAGTTTTACTTAAAATATTAAGATTGATTTAGTTCCACTCCACCACCACAATCTTCCCAAGTCCATCCAATCTATTGGGATAACTCTTAAAAAAAATTGTTTTAAAAGCCTAAATGCACAAAAATCCGAGACATGTCAAGGAACTTGGCTGGAATACAAACAACCTCAATTCTGATTAATTTCTCATTTTTAATATAGACAAAAAGATTTAAAAGTATGATTTGTAACATTATCCTGATGGAACTTAACAACTTTTGATCTATTACAGTGAAGATAGTGTAGGTAAAGTAATAGAATATCTTCTTTTTAAAATAGGTACTATAACATATTTCTGATAGAAATATGAGTTTGACCTTTTCCCCCCCTTATTTTAAGTTCTCCATTACAACAGAATCTGGCAACAATCTTAAAAACATTAGCAATATTTTCCCTATACCAACATTTTATGCATTTTTTTTTTTTTCTGAAGTAAATCGATCTTTCTCTATTGCAATCAGATAAATACATCTAAACCTCATCTATTCTAAGTACATATTTCCAATTTTGATCTGCCCAATAATTTTCATATATAACAGCTTGTACCAATAAAGATATTTCAGCGTTAGCCAGTGAACGTCTTATTTTTGTTTATATATAAACCCGCACTATACATAAACCATGAAATGCCTTGCATTCAGTCCTCAAAAAAAAAAAAAAAAAAAATTTTTGACGATCTGATATAGTTTAGCCAGATCAGTACAACAGGAATATATCATACTGCTGTAGTATGGAAGTAAACCTTTAAATTGAAATGCAATATTGACTATTTCACAAAGTTGGAATGGATCAGTACTTACAATGTTTTGATTTGATGAGCAAAACTAAGTTTTCTGAAACCTCATTGTTAAAAGTGGGAAAAAATTGTATGAGAGTGAAAGTCTTATTTATTTAAAGTTTTAATTTTTATAGAATTTGCATTTTTACATTGCATGAATGAAAATCCAGGTAAATTATATCTTAATATTTATGATTTTCCTTTTTACTAACTAGTTAAACTTGAATTTCTCTCCAGTAATAATCATTTAAAATTTCATGCATAGCTGCAAGCAATTGTCACCAGAAAATAACTTATTACAATGTTATATTTTATTCTTTAAGTATGGACTTTGAATGCCACTGATTGTTTTTTACTAAAAAAAGTAAAGAAAATAAAAGTCACCATTTCAAGTAGAATAAGTCATAGCGTAGTAATAGCTATTTTATGGTTTCTTTGTTATCCATTTTTTATTTGCATGACTATAAGAAACATTTTTATATTTTGATTTATATATTTGTCAGTGCATACATTTTTCGAGAATTTTAAAATAAGTTTCACCAAAATATGATGAAGTCTATTTTTTTCTCCCTTTTTCAATCTGCATCTTAATTTTTTTACAAGGTTTTTTTTTTTTTTTTAATAATACAGAAAAGGTGAAATGAGGAATATATATATATATATACACATACATACAATTCATGAAAAAATAATTCAAATAAATAAACTCAACATGTGGAAAAAAAGGATTGAACACATACAAAATCTTTCAAATGTATAAAAATCAAGTCTAATATTAACTAGATATGATCCATCCAGAATGGTCAGTTGTCTATTTAAGCTGATTTTGTTAAAAAAAAACTAGTTTTTAATTGCTTTAAAAATAAAATCTTTTTTAAATACTAAGAGAAAAAAAAAAAAATCTCAATTCTGAAAATGCTTCAATTATGCAATTAAGTGAAAAATTCAAATCAAAACCAATTATTTTTCGTAAAAAACATTTTCTCATTAGCAATGCTTCTGCTTCCACACCTCTCTTCTCAACTACTATAGATGGAGCTCCCTTTGAATATACACTTTTTGCTCAGTCAATGACGGCCTTAAGTACCCTATTTAACAGAATCATTCTTTCCACCAAAAGCTAGTAAAATTTTTAAATTAAGAGATGTATTTTTAGATTAAAGCTGAAATCTTTTTTTATTTTAGATGACTTAATCATTAGTAGCAAAAAGAGTGCCATCCTGCTGCAATATAACAAGACTTTTTAAATGATTTAAAACTGACAACAGGTCTTGCTTCATTTTGCAAAATCATGTGGAATTTTTATTCAAAATTTTAACTTGGTGAAGTGCATTTTTTTTCTTGTATTTATGAAAACCAATTTTTTTTTTTTATTTTAGTTATATCAAGAGAAAAAAAAAAATTAAAAAGGACTTCATAAGCATATCTTTCAAGTAATAACGAATGCTTGCCTGATATATACAACTGTAAACATAATCCTTTAAAAGTGACAAAAAGCCCATATAATTAAAACATGTTCACTTTTTATATCCATAAGTTCTTATTTCTAACAATACTTTCAAATTCAAAAATACTCAAATACATTGTTACTTCTACTTAATACAAAACACAAAGATCACCTGATGCACAAGCTCACAACTCAATCTATATTCTTCACAATGGACATGCCCCACCATTTGATTGAATATTCACAAACAGTGTGCTTCAAAAAGATACAAATGCTGCCAATTTTTAGCGAGGAAAAAAATATATAAAATTTTCCAGAAGCTCCATGCAAATGAAAGTCTTGTTTTTCAGTAATCAATAGGCAACATAAAAAACAAAAACATATGAAGTGGAATGAAAGCATTTTCTCCAATCCAAAGCTGCTACCTCTCACTGTTAATGGAATTTTCCCTCTGTGGATGTAGTTAACAACAGATTGGAATGGGACACACCCAATTTAATGGTGAAAATAGATGAATCTATTACCTGTTAGGGTGTTAGTCAGATATACACTGCACAAGACTGCTTTGAAAGAAAAAAGTATAATACTAAGAGTTGAATTTTTTTTTTTGTTATTTTTTCTTTTAATATCATGCAATCTAAAATCCCTTCTAAATTAATAATTTGCTCTAAGATGCTGTTCAAATTCATCCAACTTGACAGTTCGCTAATCTTCCACACAATTGATGGCCAAAACTACACAGATGCAGCACAAGAATTCCTAACCACTACTCTTTTTCTTCAAGTTCAACATAATAAAAAAATGCTTCGAATTTGACTTCATTTTTCAAGAATTGGGGAAGAGGGAAACCCCGGCTAATTTTGCAGGAAAATGAATTGACCATCTGGTTTTCAGTGGAAAGTAAACAGCTGAACTGCAGCAAATTATAATAATACCACTTTTTACGCCAATGAAAGTGAAATTTATCTGTTTAACTGGCAAAATAAAATCTTTTTACAAATCATACCTTTTAAAAATTTTATTCAAATAGTATCTTGCAAAAATACTTAATATTATAAGAAAAACTATACAAGCAGAACATACTTCGAAAAATATTATTCTAAAGTAAAATATATGAAATATTTTAGCCAATGAAAGGACAGCTAAATAATGAAAATTTATTTTCAAATGAGAGTGTACATTTTAGAAACAAACATCATGGCATGAATGCATTTAAAAAATTTCTTTTGAAAGAATGACTAAAAATAATAAAATGTAATCTAACAGTTTTTATACAACATTTTATGCTGCTGAAGACTCTAAATCTGCATTTAGAGTTTCCGGTTCTTCATCATTATAGATATTTTCAGCCTGTAAGGGGAAAAAATGCATATTAATAATTATAATGTCCTCAATATTCAGATATGTTTACTACATAAACAGCAAAATTACTTACCATCTGCCATACTTGCATAATATTATCTTCAGAAACTGAGCAAATAACCCAAGGTTCATTAGGATTCCAGGAGAAATCTGATATTTTAGCTGTGTGTCCACCATGAATGAACTATAAAAAATGATTTAATTGTTTATGCATTACAATTTTTTTTTATATAAATTAAAATGAGAGATGCTTATAACATACAGTATTCAGTTTTAAAACATGACTGATCATTAAAAATATTTTTTTAAATATGAAATTAAAAAAAGTTCAAAATCTAATAATTAAAGCTGCCAAAAAATTTCTAAAAATGTTTTTATATTTGAATTTTAACATCTTCTAATATATGAATGTTCATTTGTATCCTTCTACAACACAAGTGCTGATTTTTAAATATAAACTTTTACACTGATATTGTAAAATCGTGCTAAGTATTTGTAAAGGTTCATCTGATGCTGTAGATGTCTTATAATTGAATTTAAATAATGTACATGAATATGATCTTTTCATTAAAACTCGACATAATTTTTTTCTTAAGTAAAATTTCATTTATCCCTTTTACCTCAGCAAAAATTACTAAAGGGGCATAGAATGTTTTCCTGTAAATATAAGAAATAGGTGCTATTCAATTAATTTCCAGGATATAACAGAATTTAACACTAAATTTTTTTGCACAGTAGGTGTTCTTTAATATAGTACCATAGCTATTCCAGATTAATGAAAGCTAATATAGTTTTCACAGGAATATCAAAAATCGTTTAATAAAAAATTTAAATGTATAGTTTGGCCATGATTTACATAGAAAAGTCAGACAGATTCAAGAAGAATGATGTCATTGGGAAAAGGATGCCCTTTTGAAGGAATTTTTATTGCACAAAATTGTAATTATTAAAATTTATATTACATAATGTCAAAGAAAAACTAGATAAAAAATCTATTCACTATTATACATTTTCTTTAAAAACAGCTTTGCAACACAATTGTCCAACAAGCACCCTTAAACTAGTAATCAATTTGTTTGTTTCGCTATTAAACTGAATGTTTATCCTTCCACTCAATCTGCAATCCGACTACACATAATGTGTGATTACATACATACTTTACATCATCATCATCATTGGCTCAACAGCTCAGTGCGGGCAAGGCCGTCTACATACTGGTAGATTTCAAGACGAGATGATTTTCTTTTTTTTACATGGTAGAGTTGTCAGCTCTACGCCTAACAGTCATATGAGACCTACGGCTTAAAGTGGATTCAAAACAACTACAAACATCTATGGCATCGCCGGGACTCGAAGCCCAAACCTGTGGTACCGAGTGCCAGCCACTGCCATTCAGGCCCCACATACTCTAAATTTTAGACAGTAAATATATCCAACATAGGTTTAGAATATTACAAATATTTGACCAAATCAATACACTCATTCATAATTCATATGAAGAAAATGTGGCAGTGAACAGCCTGATCGGTGCTGGATTATAGAGAATGTGGTAACTATCAAATACCAGATTAAACAATCATTATATCATAGTATTTGACATAGTAAGATTATTTATTTAAAAAAGTATTGTAATATTAAACTTATCCAACATAATTAAAATAAGCAGGCATACCAATAGTTCAGGGGGACCATCTTCTGCATCTTCCGGAGACTGCTCTTCTCCAATTTTGCTAAGATCCCAAACGTGCAATCTCCTATCCGTGCCACTCGAGGCAAGAATAGTTTCATTGTGGGGTGACCACTGGACCTGGAAGATCTCATCCTTGTGGGACTCGAAACTGTGCAGCTTGAGTTTCAAATTCCGCAAGTCCCAAAGGGCCACGGTCTATAAAAGAGAAATCAATTCCATACTTTTAAGAAAACTGTAAGCCATAATCATAGAATACACGAACATGCTGAATAAAATATTAAATTGGCTTTATAAAAATTTAACAACATAGAAATTATTTTATAACAATACTGTAACTTGTAGATGAAGCATATTTGTGAGCAAGATTAATAATTTTTCAAGAACTATCTGCCAAATTTTTAGATTACTTGGTAAATAATTCTTAATCCCCTTTAAGATTCATTTTTTTTCATAGTTACAAATTGTACTTAAGCAAATGCTTTTACCAATAATAATTTAAACTAAGTTTTTTAATAATATAGTTCATTACAAATGGCATACCTCAAATCTAATTGGGTTTGTTTTTAGAAATAAATATTCAATGTGAAAATAGTACACAGAGTTTGTATGTAATGTACAATAGAAAGCATGATTTCTAAATTGTGTCATTTTAAATATCATATTGCAGACATAAATTTTTTTCTCTCAATACAAAGAAGTGTTCAATTTGAAAGACAACACATTTTACTGTAATAACGAACCCAATTCTAATATTATTTTCTATAAAGACAAACTTATTAGAATTGCTACAGAGTGCACCATTTTATAAGGGAATATTTAAACAAAAATTATGGATCCAACTATGGGGTGACGAAAAATCCCAACTTCAACATAAATAGTTATACACTTTGAATGCATTAGGTGAAAAATGCTGTAGTCAAGGTATTGTGCCTTTTATGAAATCAGTACCAAAATATTAAAATTCCATGTTTCCTGATGGCTAATAATCTAATGATATTATTCATTGAAATATATTCATTTTTCATTTTGACTTCTACATTTCAAAAGAAAAAATTTTGATGGATACTGACAGAATTTGCTTGCCAATCTAATTCTGGAAGTTACGAATATTAATTGTAATGAGTGTACATTATAAACTCTTCACTTTAAATTTAATATTTAAAGTGAAGAGTTTTATTGATATATTTTTTTAAACAGAAGTTATTGTGTGCAATATAGTAACTCTTTTTAATTTGGACAGACCACAGCTGTACTGGATTAAGAGTTAACATGGTTTGAAGGGGGATATCAAAGACAAATCATTTTAGTAAAAAACCCTTAACAATTAAAACACATACATATTAAACAAGAAACACTGTATTGAAACCGAAAATTGGAGTTACTGTAAACATTGGATGATAATACAAGAGTCTCATGGCCAAAGTCAACAAATGCAAATATGTGAAAGCAAAGAGCTTTTATTATGTATGCTAGATTATAGAATGTTACAAATTATTGAATGCCATATTTAAAGAGAAGTTAATGCTTTTAGTGAAGCAGAACAATGCCAAGCCAAATTTAGTAATTTGTAATAAATTACAAAATATTGAATAAAATATTTTTCATTTATTTTTACTTATAGGACAAGAATCACTGTATGTTTTATGTGTTCAGCACTTTCATTGATTCAAACTCAATTCATTGATTCAAACTTTCATTTTATTAAAACTCCAATTTGTGCAAAAATTAATGCTATAAAACAGTAAGTTCTTGATTACAAATAAAAAAAAAATAAATTTAAATAGTTATTCTTAATATTTTTTGATCATTAACAATATAAGCAGTTGATATGTGTTAAGTATGCAAGGAAAAATTATACCATCAGCAGATCCAGTAGCTAAAATGAATTCACTGTAGGGATTAAATGATAAGCAATTTACTTCAGCAGTGTGAGCGTCAACTGTATGGCTTGGCTTGCTTGTATTGTTGGAACGAGTGTCCCAGCTAAAATCGAACCATCAAAAGAATAAGATAATTGATACATATAAAATTAACTAAAAATTATATAATTTAAACATTTTTAAAGATAGAGGAAGAGCAATTTATAAAAAGAGACAGATAACGAAAATCATTTATAACAAAAAATATTCTATAAATTAAAAGACCTCATTCATTAGTGAGTATAATTTTGACATTTAAAAGCTTAGACTGATGAATATTTAAAAATAATATTTTGTATAATAAACAATAAGGATAATCTAAATTGTTTATTTAAATAATAATTACACATTTTATGTTTTATTGTAACAATAAAAATAAAATAATCAATAAAATCTTTAAAGACAACCTCCTATGAGGTATGACTGGCTAAAATGCTTTTGAGAACACCTATATAATTACCTCCTTTTTTTTTTTCTTCCTTTAAAGCATCTTAAGTTTTCTGAGTCAATAGCATCAAATAGCTAACAATGAGGATTGTTACTAGTTATTTAACTGCACTAAATTGACTAATGAGCTTTATTGAAGGCAGCTGAATTATTAAGAATTGTTTTTCTGGTTAATTTTGTTAATACTCTTTCAAACCATTTCCAATGTCCAATTTTTTTATTTCGCAGATGGCATGTGTAATTACAAATTTGATGAATAGAACAGTTCAGAAAATAAAAAGGTTAAGCACTTCAATATGAATATAGGAAAACAAAGTATTTTAAAACTGCTACCTACAACTACATAAAATTTTCACAGTAATAGAATTTTGAGAGAAAGAAAAAAAAAAGTCCCCTTAGAAATAGACATTGAAATTAAAATCAATATATAACAAAGTATATAAATATAGTGAAGTGAGATTTTACTGATTAGTCCCCCCCAAAAAAACCATGAAATATTAATTTTCCATTGAATATCTCCTGACCTCAAAATAAACTGTACTATTAGAAAAACATAATTATAAGACATTAAACACACTTACATCATCAGTTTCTGGTCATCAGCAACAGAACCAAACAAACTTTCATGAAGAAGGTGCCAAGCAACATCCTAAGAAGAATTAATTGTACATACAAATTATTTGAATGGAAATACTTGAATTAAAACAGCAAATTAAATAACTTAAACATTTTATTTAAAATTTCATCTTTTATCTAAAAGTTCTATGTTTTTGTGGAAATTGTCCCAATAACTTTGAACATTAAATGAACCCTATAATAATTTTTAAAATTTTTTTGCTTTTTGTTATCAAATTTGGACATCTGAGGATGGTTTGAATAGTCCAAGCTGAAATAAAATTAAAATCATTTATTTATTTTATGTAGTTTTCAAGCTTTACTTGTTGATTAGGGCTGTTTTAAACTTGTTAATCATTCAAAATAACGGGATTAACTAAATCTACAAAATACACACAACTCCGTCCCTTATTTGAATAATATCTCCTTTCTGCCAGAAATTAGTTTCAAATAAAAACAAAATAATACTTACCTCAACAACAGCAGTATGACCCGTGAAAACTGTTTTTGCATCCACAATTTTATTCTCTCTAGGCGTAGAATTGATATCCCAGAGACAGATAGTCTGAAAAGGAAATTGACAATATAACAATACAGAAGGATAAAAAGAAATGCACATCATACAAATATATCTAATTTTTATAACTGCCAACAAACAAAACAATCAGCAAATGAAAAAATGTATTTAATCAAATTTAAATTAATGATTTAATAAATCAATAGTTTTTATTAATATTTTAGAAGAAAGAAACATATATATACAGTTATTGTGTCTACCAAAGTAATTTTTAACTTGTTATTAATAGCTTTTGACAAAACTTAACTCCTATATTGGTGAAATTTTTAAAATTATTTATTATATAACTACTCACATTGATTTTAAAGATGCATTTTCAGATGTATTATAACTGATTATCAGTTCAAATTTAATTTAAAAAAATTCTTAAAATGATATACTTATTACACTTTATATCGTTATAAAATTTAATGAAGTTTTTCATTTCTAGGGAAATACATAATAATAAACCCAAAAATAAAATTATATTAACTAAAACTTTTATTTTATTACAAAACTTGTATCTAAAACAATATTTTGGTCAGATGTATACAATAGGTTCACTGTTATAATTATTTCAAGAAATGATGAAAATATAAGAAAAAAAAATTGCAGAAAATAGCACTACTATTAAGGGAGAAAATTACATTGGATTTGGCAATACACTAGAGATATATAAAAATTATGTAGCTTAGATTTTTGAATATATTAAAAAAGAAATTTCAATGGACAGATCTTTATAAACAAATTACAATATTTACTTACATGGTCATCTGAAGCACTCAGCAAATGTCCATTTAAATTAGGATTCCAAGATAATCCATAACTATGGGGGAAAAAAAAAGTTATTTGTATAAAAAAAATTAAAATTTAATCTAAAAAGTGTATCTCTACATGGCGAATATGGTCTTAGTTAATAAATTTAAATTGACTTAAAACTTCAGCCAATAAATTCAAGGAAAATATTAATTTAAAATAAAAAAGAACTTAAAATTACTATCTTTAGCTATACAATACTACTATCATAAATAAATATAAAAAAAAGATTTAATAATAAAATAATAGCAGTGAACAGTAAAATTTATGCCAATTTTATTTGAAAATTGTTTTTAATATAATTTAATGCTAACTTATATCATAGTTAAGAAGAAATTTCCTACTTTTTCTGTAGGAATTTTTTTAAGCGCGCTGGTACTAGTTTTTAAATAATAGAAATAAAACACATAAAAATATATGAGATTAATAGATATTAAACAAATAAAGCATACCCTTCTTTTGATGTCCTCTAAGTCTTAGATCAGGACTACATTCACCACTTGGATCTAAAATTTTTAAATCAAAGTTATGTAAATCAAGTTTAAAAAAGTTATATAAAGATTGCATAAATACTTGAAAGGTTTCTCAAATACAATATTGACATTAATAATTAGCCTAATTATCAGTAAAAGATTGATTTTATTAAATTAGCTTAAAAGTAAACGTATAGAAATATCATGTCATTCTTATTTAACATACAATTTGAACAATTCTGTCTCTACTTAAATAATTAATACATAAAAAGCTTTCTTAAAATGTGTTGAAAATATTTTCTTGAGGCATATATTTTTGTAATGAAAATATTTATAAAATTTGTCATACCTGGCTTAGAAGGATGTTTAGTATAATCAAAAATTAAAACATCACTAGATGGTGTCTTTGTGGCAATAATACAAGGGTTCTGTGGCATAAATCGGGCACGATTCACTTCTCCTTCATGATTTATTTTGATTTCAATCTCTATTTTTCCGCTAACAGATCCAAAACCTCCAAATTCTAAGAGTAAAAGATTTATCAATTACTTACCAGTTAAGTAACATGAATGAATAAAAATGTAAATATATATATTAAAAAAAATGTAGTTAAGTTTCCTACATTTAAAAACAATAAAATGTTAAAGTATACAACTTTCAAAGCTTTTGTTGACCTTTTAGTTTAATAAAGCAATCAAATTTTTAAGAAGCGCTTCAAATACTTTAAAAAACAAATGTACACAAAAGCATGTTTATTGTTATTATTATTTTTTTTTTTTTTACCTCCTTTTTCACTATCATAATGAGAGGCATCAAACTGGGCATCTTCACTTGGCAGCTGTACACTAGCAATCAGTAGATGATTCTGCTCATCGGATCTAGATTAAAAAAACATTATAGTTATTATAATGTATTCATCCTAATAAGTTAAGGTTAAAAGGTATTTTTTTCTAAAGTAATAGATACTTGAAAGATTTTTTTAGCACCAATATCAAATATGTTGTACTTTTTTTGAATACTTTATTCCCTCCCTTTCTTTCCACAACATAGATCTAAAATATAAAAACTTCATCAGAGTTAAATTTATTTAACTGAAACACTTTACTGTTAATTTATATTATCATTGATAAAAAATAACTACTCACCTCATCTATAGTATCAATATGCAGTATTATGAGCCATAATGCAACAATTTAATTATATTTCCTTCTCAATATTTAGTGAAACATGACAGTAAGAGGATAAATATTAGTTACACCAGCACACACACAAAAAACTGTTTGCAAATAGAAAATTACAATTATACAGACTACTACTGGCAAAAATAGAGCCAAGGAGAAATTCATTCACTGTATTTCTTCGGATTCATCTGTCTCATTACGATAATTCATAATTTTATTCTAATTTTTGTTTTCATATTATCCTTTATCTCTATTTTCTATGTATAATGAGAGTGTCATATCTGATTTTAATTAATAATTTAAAGCTGAAAGATTCCTTAGTAATAACATTTTTCACTATGTTTTCAGATGTAAAGATATAGGTAGATATATTAAAGTGCTTGCTTGTTTTATTTGAAAATGTATAGATATTCTGACAACATAATGAATAATATTACAAATTTGTAAAATAAAAAGAATCAAACTTACGTATGTGTCCCCCAATATCAAACGATGAATAGAGTAATCTTTTCCCTCTGGCCTAAAAAATACAAGAAAATTAACAAAAGATACAACTAAGAAATGTAAAGATAATTTAAAGTAAACATATGATAATCTTGGAATTAGAAAAATAGATATCTTACTTGGTGACATCTGGCAACCACTGAGCTGTCAAGCTAGGCCATTCTAATGCATGTGTCATCACCAAATCATAAAGAAAAGGTGTATTTTTCTTCCATATTTTATATTCTTCATTTATCACACGTTCCTCGACTAAAATAATGAAAAAAAGACATGCAAAATTAAATAAGTAAAGAAAAAGTAAAATCCCCCTTGCAAAACAATAACGATTTGATTTTATGAATTACATAAATAAAATTTACCTACATAAAATTTGTAATAATATACCCACATAAATGATAAAATTTTTCTTCACTTATGACAATGTACCAAAACTGTTTGGCAATGTACCAAACAAATTGTATAGTTTGAATATGAAAAACATTCTGAAGCATAAGCTTGGAAAACCACATTTTTATACTTTAGAATAAATGCATATTAATAATTTTCTGCCTAAAATCAACAGTAGTAGATAATTGGCAGATGACTGATGTCTTTAAGATTGCTTTCACATACATTCTTCAGCCTATAGCATAAAGTTTTGTATCTGGACTAGTATTTTGTACTTAAACTAGCCCTAACACTTTTAAAACTTTAAAAGGATTTTTTGATGATAAAATATTAAATACCCCATTATAAATTATATATTGGAAAGCACAATTAAAAACACAAAGAAAGATTTATTGAATATATTCTAATGAAATAAAAAAAGTAAAAGTAAAGTAAACAAGACTTGATCTGAAAATATAAGAATCAACCCCTTTTAAACCATCCTATTCTAAATAAAACAAACACAAATTCTAGAATTTTAAACTTCACATTAGTTAAGCAGTAGAAAATCTTTATTTGCATCACAATGAATCAACCAGTACAAAAGTTTAACTAATTTTCTTCAACATAATAGTATTAATACTCAGCTTATACATAACACTTAACTTGCAACTTAATTTCAATTGCATGACGAAACGACTGACAACAGTTCCCAATATTATTCACAGAATCAACGTTCATTAACACTGTATTCACATATTAGTTGGGCAGTAGAAAATCTTTATTAGCATTACAGTAAATCAATCTGCACCAAGTTTAACCCTATTTTCTTTGGAATAAAAGTATTAATGCTAAGCCATATGTTCATGCTTTATGTAACATTAAACTAACCTCAACTTAATTATAGAAATCATAAAATAGATTCTATAAATTCAAACGAGCATGATGGTCTGATATACAGAATTTTAAACGATCACTATCATAAACTTAACAATAGAAACGAACACATTTCATTTACTTATAGAAATGATAAATGAACAATAGTAAACCATTTTTTAAAGGCAAAGTAAATGAAAAATGATATTATTTCCATACCGGCATCTTTATCCGCCATTTTCACATAAAATTTCTAAAAGAATTTCTTAAAATCACAAAACGTCAAAACCCGCGAACAGAACTTTGGCGCTAACATAGATGGCGCCTATAACATTTATTTTCCTTAAAATTAATTATTATTTTTTTTATTAAAATGATTAGCTTCTATTTCATTAGCATTTTAAAAATTCAAAATTGCTTGAAATTTTTTTCTTTTTAATTTTTAAATAAATTTAGCAATTTAATGAAATTAAAAGCCCCAGACCTTAATGACGTGCTATGACGTCAGAACATTAAACATGGCAGATTTTAATTCAATGTGAAATGTATGTTTTGGATTGTCTCGTGACTTAAAACTTCTTTTCTTGATATAAATTGTTTAATTATTTAGCAAATTTCTATTTTTTTTTCTTTCTTATCGTAAGTCTTATTTTTTATGAGAACCCATGTATTTTTAATTTAAGAGTATTATGTGTTATGGTTAAGTATATAATTATTTACAAATAAAAAAAATTAACTTATTTTGTTTCTAGATTGTTTAATTATTTCAAAATATTTTTTTTTAAATATGTAGTTTAAATTTTTAGAAAATTTTGAAATTGTTTATTTTTATGTCAATAGTTTCAATTCCAATCTCAAAGTTTCTGTTTGCTTACATTTGTATGTTATTCTAATTTGTTATTATGCTTTTAATATAATATATTTATAAATATTTTTGCTGTGATGCTGTTTATTTGAGTAAATTTTAATAGTGTTAAAAGACTTCTATTTCTTTCTAAAATATTAAGCAACATAAATATTAATGGTCATTCAAAATCTGTCAAATATTTTTGAAATCAAAGAAAAGGCCAATTTTCATATTTTTTATTTTGCAATGGACATAGTTATCATTAGAATTATTTTTAGTAAAATGTTAGACGAACAGCTATGATAAATTTTTTAAAAATAAAATACTTAAAATCATATTTATTATTTTATTCTCATTTTGCCTATTCAGCTTAGTTATCTTTTATAAAGTCAATTAAACTAATGAATATTTGAAATTTTTTTTTTCCATATTGTGATAAAATGTTATTTTAAGCAAATATGTAGAGAAATAAGTTAATATACTGGAGCTGAGCTATTTTTTATCCACATTCAATTATATCTTCTCATTTCTTATAAACTTAATTATAATATCCTTTTGTTAAAGTTTCTATATTTATAATATTTGTTTTTATTTAGATTAACAAACACTGCAAAAGTGTTGTATTTGAAGAAAGTAATTTTATAACATTTTATGATGACTTGAATATATGTTTAATTATTTTGGTTATTTTTTGTAGATTTTCTAATTATTGATCATTATAATCTTCTCAAATTTTATATGATTGAAAAGATTGTTGATAAAATGAAAGTTAATATATTCATTTTTTAATATTTTATTTTATAAATTTTTAACTATTTAAATAATATTACATAACAGAAAACTTATGCATGGTCACTATAAAAGCCTGCACTTTTATTGTCAATAAGGAAGAGATATTTTGTGTTAATTTTTTATAGCCCTTTTAGGTTGTAATGTTTATTTATCTAAATTAAATCACTTACACATCCTCAATATGGATTTAAATGTGATATTCAAGCATAAAGTAATTCTAAAATTATTAAAGTTTGTTATGGTTTAACTCTTGATGTACAGTAACAATTAATCAGATTTGTAATTATCCTAACTAATAGCCAGATATGTAGTTTTTTACTATTAAATCTGAAGAAAAGGAACTTTTCTGTTTCTTTAAAAATTGTTTTTTGCGAGAGGTTTCATTGCATAATTTAAATGCATTCGTTTATTATTATAAAAGAAGTATCTGACCTTTCTATTATCAGAGCACCACTTGCAGCAAAATATAAAATGACATAAAAATACCATTTTTGTTATGTAACTTAATGCAATACCTCATAATATGTAGAATAATTCATGGTAAATCCTTAACACATACCTTTTCATATGCGTTTTGCTAAATGTCTCTTAAATGAAAAATACTAAAAATCTTTATAACCAAATTTAAATTTTCTTTCTTCTTTTTTGGATAGTAAAGTATTTAATATTAAAGTTTCAATTAAAACTTTAATATTAAGTTTTAATATTAATTTAATGTTGATGAACAATTAGCATTTTTATATTAACCTCTGAGTATATATAATTAAAGCTTGTTATTGATAAGAAATCAATTTCTCAAGCCGTTTATCTAAGTAGACATTCGTCATTGGTGTATACGGTTATTGAATAATTTATGGCCATTTTTAAGCGTCATTTTATTTCATATAATTTTAACTGTATAAAATAAGTGGCTTTTTTTTTTTCTGCAGTGAAAAGTTGTAAAAATTTGGGCTTTGTTGTCTTATGTTTTTTGATGTATATTTATTCAAAACCTGACGAGTGTCTAAAATTAAATAAGCTTTTTAGTTGATATTAACAATATAACTTTCTGCTTAAAATTTATATAAATTAGAAACCACAATTAGTAGTGTTATTAGAAACAACTTAACATTTTTGAAATATTATTGTAAGTTATTTTTATTTTACATAGATCTTTTTGCTGTAAAGTGTAACAAATTATGGAAGAAGTATAAAGCAAGCATTTTTGTTTGACCTTTCTTTGCTTAAGAAAGGTATGTGTACAGTTCATTAATTTATTTATATCTAACAATATCAAATAATTTAAATGAATAATAAAATAAAATAAATTATTTCTGTAGTGTTTCATGTTTAAAAGTGAAATTATTCTGAGAGAATCTAATTATTTAATTAAATTTTAATTGTTTCAATAGAATTTAATATTTTTATAAATAAATTCAATTATATCTACATATAAAGGCAGTTTACAGACTTTTTTTATGTAAATTCTTTTCAATTTTATCAAAATTAACAAATATTTATATTACTCCTTGCATTTAGTTATCATGTATTTTAACATTATCTTGTATTATTAATATTTTAAACATGGTAGCATTATTTCTATAGTGTATAAAAAAAAAATGCAAAATATAGAAATGTTTATGAACAAGTCTATTCAATTCCCAATACAAACTAATATAATAAGAAATGTTGAAATTGAATTTAATGAGAAAAACTAAAAGTATCTAATTTATCAAATTATGTTCTATTTAGGAAATGTATTTGAATCTAAGGACTTGAAATCCATAATTAAAAAAAAAAATGTTTTTTCATCTAAGTCTAATTTTATGCAATGTTTATAATAAAAAATTCTATTAGTTTCATTTTTGTAAATTAATTTGTTTTCAGATTCTCAGTTTTTGTGCTGTTTTTAATTTTCCTCATAAGGAAACATGAATGATATCTGTAAGTAAAATATTTCTTAATGCATATGAAATTTCCAATCTTAAGTTATAACAATTTTAATTTATATGAATTTATTAATTTCTGTAAGATTTTCTATGAATTTAAAAATATTTATTTAAAAAAAAAAAACCCCTTTTAATAGGAATAGTGAATTTCGTTAATTAAAAGAAAATGCAATGATATTAATTTGTTTCTCATCTTTCATATTTATAATCATTTAAAATTTTCTAGTACTTACAGGTTCTAGTATCTTTGCAAATTTAGTAGATACATAATAAGCAACATTTTTAGTGTATTTTGCTGTCATATTGATTCTCAATGACTTGCAAGTGTTTAAAATTAAGTTTTAAGTTATATTATTGGTTTTCAATATTTATTTATTATTTTAAACTTATTGTAATGCACTTGGTGGATCAGCAAGTTTATATTTAGCACAATGGATGTGATTAGTGGAAACTTTCATATGTTTTAATTTATAATTTTATGTCAATAGAAAATCTTTAATAAGTTGTTTTGATACTTTTCCATAAGCAAGGTGTCACTTTGGTACAAATATTAAAATGCTGCCAAACCATGGAAATAAATTCTCAATAATATATCTCAATATAATATATTAATAATATATAATAATTCTAATAATATATCTCAATAATATATCTAAAATACTTTCTGTCTTTGCTTAAATTTTCTTGGTGCGTTGTTAACGGTGTTTTAATTTTCCAATCACTTAGATGAGGCAAAATCATATTTTGGCACACCAATATAGCCTAAAAAAGAGGCCTGATGGCCGAGTGTCTGGCACTTGATACCACAGGTATCGGGTTCAAATCCCGGCGTTGCCATAGGTGTTTGTAGTGGTTTGGAATCCACTTTAAACCGTAGGTCCTGGTCCTAATAGGATCGCAGAGCATTGCGGGGGCATTGTTACTCCGTGTCCATGGCTTATCTTCAAGTTGCATGCGCCCTGGGTAGTGCAAAGTGAGTAACGTCGGTGTAGCCCTTATGGCATAAAAGATCATGGTCTATTTGTCAGCTGTATTAGAATATATATATATATATATATATATATAGCCTAAAAATAGACAAACATCAAAATCATGCCAAGCGAATAAATTAAAATTTTGACGAATTTCAAACCGAAAGAAATATTAGTTACAGTAAAAAAAAAAAAAAATCATGTCTTGAACAATGGGAAAAGAGATGAAATGTCAAATAAATTCATAATATTTAATATGAGTTTAACCAGTTTCAAGTTAAATAAGATCTTCTAGCTAAACGTAACATCATTTTATAAATTAGACAACTAAAGAAATGTGATTGCTGCTATTGCTTTTGACTAATAAACAATTTTATAAGTAGCATCACTTCACTTTGAGTGACATTGCACAATCTGAGCTTGATTGTGCAATATTTGCACTCACTGTGTTGCTGAAGTCTGCTTGTTTTTGTTTTTTTTCTTCTTCTTTTCCCAACATTATTGTCAGACATAAGTTACAGATGCACGCTATTGCATTATGCAAATAAATATTTGAAATTGGTTTAAGTTTTCAACTTTGTTGAATATTCATACTGCATTCATCATAAATTTTTTGCATTGAGTAACTTAAAAATTAGTGCAATTATAATTTTTTTAATTATCAAAAATAATGTGATAAATTGATTGAACATTGAGTCCTCTTTTACTGAATTGTTTAGGTAGGATGCTAGTGTAAGATAACACTTATATCAAAGTTAACATCATAGAATTTGGTCAATAAAGTGATATGCAATAGCATAAAATGTTATTTATCATTGTAATTTTTTTTTTTTTTTTTGTAAAAAATATTGTCAATATATATATATATGATTTACTAAGAAGCTTCTCTATTTTGCTACTACAATAACCTATTAAAAATCCAGCATGTTCGGACTATGCTATCGAGCAATAAATGTTTACCTAATAAAATTGAATTCATTTTTTCAATTATTCTATTGAATGCATTAAATTATTTTTCTACTTAAACTGAATGTAGCAACAAATATAACTAAAGAATTTATCTCAGATACTATTTATTTTTGTCTATTATAATTATTTAAATGCTTAATATTGTGATGTAATACTTTAAAAATTTTTACATCATAAAATATCGTAAAAAGTTAAATGGATGAAGTTTTCCAAAAGTTGCCAAGTATAATGTTAACCGACAGTGATTTTCATATTGCAATTTCAGCTTGTTCTAATATTTTGGAGAATCGTACTGTTACCAATGCCTCCCATATTCTAACTGTCCTTCCTCCTCCACCCACAAAAAAGCCATAGGGGATCACTAAGTACTGGATCCAAGCAAAGCAATTTGGCTCTTGAGAATGAAATATCTCCTAGTCATCAACCCCTTCCTACAGTAAGTATATTTTCCATACATCCCACCTCTCCTAATTTATTTGGGAGATTCCTGAACTCCCTAATTGTATATAAATCTTACAAATTTAATCAAAAGTCAGGGAATTCCTTTGAAAACAGATTTTTGTACAAATAGGGAGAATTTTGATGAAAATCTCTTTCAATGAAATGCAAAATAATCCATCATAACTGAAAAACGATCTATAAATATAAAAATATATCATCTCGAAGCTTAGCATCAAGTTCTTTAAATAGTGTGTGGCGGGTTACAAAAGAAGGAAAGAAAATTTCAAAACTGAGTCATGGCTCGCAAAGGTAGAAAAAACAAAAACATGTTGATCATTTTCTCACCTCGAAACAGAAGCAAATACATTATTATTCCAGCCCATTAGTGCAAATGTGAAAAGAATATTAATATACCTTACCTTAATGTCAACTCAATCACATGCAAGAAATAAGTTGTAAGAAGCAAAGTAGTTTTGATTTCTAGTTATAACTTTAAAAGGACTAGCATGTTGATAGAAAAACTGATAAATTGAAGTTAACTTAAAAGCGTAATTAGGTTCAAAAAAAGATTAACATAGCATTTTTTATTTTGTATTTATTTTATCAAATTGTTACATTGTAGGGAGTTTTATCGGGTAAAAATTAACTGCATTACCACTCATTTCATATTTATTTTTATGCATTTACATGTTTCATATCAAAAGCACAGCAGTTATGATAAATATATTCGTGTGTTTCATTTATTCAAGAAAAATAAAATATATAAATAACAAGCTTTTTTTATTAATTATTTATCAAGAATTTTATTTATGAAAATGTGTGTTTTAAATAATTTTTACTCAGATAGACGTTAATATTTGCATTGGTAAATTCGAAGCAATTTTCTTTTCTTTTATTTGGCGTAATTTGTTTATTTGTTAGTATAGATGTGCTTATTTTGTAAAATCCCTATTTAACTTAAAATTTTCTGTACCAAAATCCCTATTTAACTTAAATTTTCTGTACTAAAATCCTTACATTAATTTTTTCCTTGTTGTGAAACCTATTCATGTAAATATTTCCCAAATTTTCATTCCCAATGTTGGCAGCTATCTATTTTCGGTATAATTTTTGTACTCGCATGTTAATCCTGATTTGTATCTTGGTTAAATTAAATCCCTAAAAAGTGGAATTGTTTCATAATTAAAAAGTTATTCTGTAAAGGTTGAATGATGATGAAATCCTTCTATCAATCTTCTTGTTTTGTTATTATTGCCTGGAAATATATTAGTAGCCTTTATAGATATTATTTTTTTTATCCCTCATAATCTCAAGCATTGTTTTTTTTTTTTTTTTTGGTTTAGATTTTTTTTTTAAAGTTTTTTCTAAAATAAAACAAAAATTAATTTTGAATCATGAGTCGTGTGACAATTCTAATAACAATTACTAATTGTCTATTTAGGATTGATAGTAAAAAAATTAATAATCTCATTTGTGCACATTTATTATGATGGTTTTTGTAGGCCCATTGTCATTATTTCATATATAAAAACCTTTATATTGGATTCAACAAGATTTGATTGACTTGTTTTTGATAAGTTGTTCTTAAGTATATTGTTTGTTCTTTTACAACTTTGCAAAGACTAACTACATCTGCTTTATTTTTGAACATTAAAAGGTGAAACCACTTACTCATAAAAAGAAATTCAATGATATTTTTTTGGCAAATTAAACATTGTTAACTTGATATGTGGAACATTTCTGCTTGATAAACATGAAAGAGCTATTGAATTTGAACTTTGATTCCAATTATCTTCATCAAGGAAATTTTATCACAATAATAAAATTAAATTCAAATAACAAAAATACAAATTTAAATTTTTGCCCTTGAGTGTCATTAACGGCAGGTTTGAATGCAAAGCATATGAAAAGTTTTTCTGGTGTTCCTTATCACTTTATTTTACAAACATCATTATAATACACACTCAAATTAGTTATCATTATTGCATAAAAGTGTTGGGTTTTTTTTCCCCTCTAAATTATATTGATATGAAAATTTCTTTGCAGATAGCAACTGTGATCCCTGCACCTGCAACAAAAACAAATGATTCTCCTTGTTCTTCTCCAACAGATGCTGCTGCATCTCCCAGAAGTTCTACTGATAAAAGTTGGTCATTTTTTCATAAAGGTGATTGATATTTAGTGAAGTGTTTTAATAAATATCATTTTTTTTTGTGAGTTGATAAAACATATGCCATTAAATTTTTTCAACTTTATATGTATTGAATTTTTTTTTTTTTTTTTATTGTATTATTGCTATCTTAAGATATGCACAATAAACAAAATAAATATGTGTGAAACATTTCTAAAATTTCAATCACTGTCCTAATGTATTATATATAATTTATATGATGTTAAATATGAAAATTTAAACAAGTCTTTTATAATTCTCAATTCTAGAAAACTAAACTATAATAAGTAGTAGTAACAATAAAAGTTTACAGTAAAAATATAACTTTTATATAAAGATAGAAGTCAAAAGAGTAGCAATAAAAATTAATTTTATACTCGTATAACAGTAATTTATTGTATAACTTTGTTAATGCAAAATATATAAATTTACTTAAATAAAAATTGTGTTGGTTAGAATATTTAAATGTGCTTCATATTCTTATAAATTATAGTTAATCTATTCTTGTAAAACATTTATTATTTAATTTTTATCCTGAAGATGGCTCTATGAATTGGACAAATTTTGAGGAACATCACCAACTACTGGGCAATGATGAAGAAAACAGTGAGCGACATTCCAGCGATGATGATTTTGATATTTGGACTATTACTGATGAGCAAAGGGATTATTATATAAATCAATTTAAATCTATGCAACCAGATCTGAAAAAGAAAATAACCGGTATATTACATTATTTTGTATATTGTAATATATATTAAATAACTTTTTACTGTCTGATGCTTAATGAAATATTTATTCAACATTAAAATGTTGTCCACCATTTTAAAAATTGTGGCAGTTTTTAAAAAAAGTCATTTTACTTCTTTTAATATTAGTTAATTTATTAAAACATATCTCAAGAACATATTATTGACAATTAAAGTTATATCAATTTTGTTTTTACATTTTTATTATTATCATAAAAATCTTTGTTGTTAATTAAATGTTTTTAATATGTATGTTTTACAGGTGCCACTGCCAAAGAATTTTTGAAAAATCAAAATTGCCTCTTATTGAGTTGTCAAAAATATGGTATGCTGCTATTGTTTTTTATATTTTTAAATGTCTAATTTGCTGTACATTGACATATAAAACCACAAAGATACTGATGAAACTAAAAAGTAGTAAGGATAAATCTTTTAAAAATTGAAAAATTTAATTTTTAGAGAATTAGCTCAATACATAAGTAAACAACTGATAAGTAAATTACTCATATTGCGAAGGTTTTTTCCTCAATATATACTTTTTTTTTCCAAGTTAAAATCTGTACTTAAATATTTTTAGAAACCATGTTTTTCCCGAATAGTTATTTTTAAAATTTATGTTTTAAGAATAATATTAATTGAAAAGCAATTTATCAATTGAAATAAAGTTACCCTAATTTCTTGTTTATAGCCCATGAATTGTATGTTAAAAATTCTTCTTTTTTTTTTTTTAATTTCGGAGTGTGGATTATAGCCAATTATGTACAATCTGTGGATATTTGTTCCCCCTTAAATTAAAAAAAAAAAAAAAAAAATCGTATTTTATGAAATCGTTATCTGTCTTTGTAGTAAATGAGAATTACAAATCATTTGAAAAATGTCTTTATAGAGTCTGTTTTCTACTGTGTTAAATTTAATATATCTAATATATAAAATTCTCGTGTCACAGTGTTTGTTGCCAAACTCCTCCGAAACGGCTCGACCGATTCTTATGAAAATTTTTGTGCATATTTGGTAGGTCTGCGAATCGGTCGTAATCTATTTTTTAAACCCTAAGTGATAAGGGTGGCCCACCCCTAAATATTTTTAAAAATTTCTTTGGTAAACCAATGTAGTGGCAACAATCGTTTAAAATCTACCATTGAGGAAGGCGCAAATCTTGCAACCCTGAATTTTCGCCAATTTCCTTAGGGTTGCAATACTGCAATTAGAGGAATTCGTAGCTTCATTTTTCGAACAATATAATGACTATTTTATTATTATTTCGATAATTAATTGCAGAATTCTTATTTACACTAATTTCATCGTTGGAGTAAAAAGTTTGTTTCCACCACAGACGAAAGATATACCACAATAAAAAGGATGGCGCCGTGTCTCGATGCCTGTACTACATAACCGTAAAATTCTCGTGTTCTGAATATTATTGTTTTATGTACTACTTTAAATTTTGTGAAAATTATATTGTATGAAATTTATATTATTTCTATGAGAAATAAATCAAATGTATGTAAGTATTACCTGATTTGATTATCAATATTTTTTTTATTTTCTAAGTTTAAATTTGAATTGGAATAAAACATATTGAATGAAAAGTTGTGAATCAAAACATTGAACTTTTCTATGCTTAAAGTTTGTCAACATGTGTTGTATTTGATTAAGAATTCTAAAATGAAATGTGATCTAACAAGATAATATAATATAGACAATATAATTTTAAAGAAAGATGATGAATTTTAAGGATTTTTGAAAAGTGTGAAAATGAAGTAAACTCTGCAATTATTTGATATAATGATAACATTAAAATTTTATAAAAGGTATTATAATAGTTGCAAGTTGAAAATCAAGGACATTTTATTTTAAAAACTTTTGTTATTTGAAAAACAAAGAATTTGAGTTATAAATTTGAGTGATTTAAATATTGTCGAAGAAAAATTGATAAATGGTACTTTTAAAATAGAAGTTATTTAAAGAAAACAAAACAAATAAATAAGTGTTTATATTAATAAAGTAGAATTTAAAGCTCAATAACATTTTTATGTATGTACATTTGTTTTTATTTATATTTAAAAGTTGGTTTTAATTATTTCTTATTTGAATTTTTATGCATTTTGTATTCATTCAAAACATCACAATAAAAATATTTCTGTTCTAAATGCTTTGAAACTTCATGTAAAAAGTTTTTTTAAATGTATGAAAGGAATAGAACATGGAAATTAACCTAAATTCATAAATTAGTTTTATTTCAGTTTTTAAACTAAGAATTTTGTGAATTTGTAAAAAAAAGTTTGTGTCAACAAACTTTAAGCATACAAAAATGTATAAATAATTAAGATATAAATTTGAAAACAGTATATTACCTACATAAGGATATTCCCAGCACAAAAATACTTGCAAAGGAAAAAACTATTCATGTTTTATTTATTTTTGAATTATAAAATTTTGCAACAATATCACATTTTTGCAATGTTTATCCATATTTTAAAGAATAAATTGTATAAAGAATAGTTAAAGTTGATATTTTTATGTGAAATTCAAAGGTTTTGAATATATTTAATCAAAACACTTGCAAAAGGCTAAATATTTTAAATTCAGGTCATTTCATATTAAAAAGCCTTTGCAAATAGCAGGAAGTTGTAAAAAAAAAAAAAGTTTGTCGAGCAAATTTTAACTTTTTCAAAACAAAGCTCAGAAAATATTTACAGCTTTAAGGAAAAACAAAACTATATTTTTTAATAAATAAGACTATGAACTTGATAATTCAATGGCATTATAATATATTTACAACATTTTTAAAAGTAATATATCTAATTAAAAGTTGTTTTTAGCTTTTTCTCAGAATGAATTTTTATGCTTTTGTTTTCATGTGAAACACCATAACACAAGTAATTTTGATCCAAATGCTACAAAACTTTGTATTTATGTTTTTCATAAATATTTACAGGGGAATAGACCTCTGAAATGATTATAGCTACATAAATATTTTTATTTCAATTGTTAAACTTGGAATTACATGCAAATTTTGGAAGAATTTTGTGTCGACAGCATTTAAACTAGCACAAAATAATAAATAATAAAGATATAAATTTACCAGAGGTCTATTCACTGTAAAATGTTAGTACAAACAAATACAAACTTAGAAATTTAAAAAATATTGATTTGATTTCAGGTTTTGTAACAGTATCAATTTTTGACTATTTTTACCCTTATTTTAGCTTATAAAAATTAAAAAAATAATAATGAAATTTTTTTTCTGTGAAATCATTAGTTTTTAGATACATTCAATCCAAAAATGTGTACAAAGATAAAAAATTTCAAAAACATTCCTTCGAAGGTGTTCGTGTACCTTACACGATCGTTTGCATTTGTATTTTATTGTGAATTTTTTTTTTAAAGTCTTTTCTTATTATATCCCGATTTTATTTTAATTGTATTGTATTTTTGAATTATCATTTTCAGTAAACGACCACCAAAAATCTAACCTCAGAATCCGTGTTTCTCCCATGGGCAGCTGTATGTTGCATGCTCACGTGTTCGAAAACCATCGAATTTATTTATTTCGACGAAAGACAGACTAACAAGAAATATTGTTCATTTCTTAGTTAAATGAAAGTAATGATTATTAAAAATTATATTACGTAAAATAATTAAAAACAGTCTTAAAAATCAACATTATCTACCTCATTCATTAAATTAATAAAAATTAAACATTTTCTATTCGTTGAAACTTAATTTGATCTTTTCATCATTCTTTACCAATCACTTCCTTAACAATACCAATTATAGTATCTAATAATTGAATGAATATACAAGAAAGCCACAGCAACGCGTGGCCGGGTCTTCTAGTAATTTTATATAATTATGCCATCGAAAATGCTTTAAAAAATATTTAATTGTATACCATGAGGTAGAAATGGAACTTGATAAGGTTTAGTATGTCAAAGAATAGAGGTAAATTGGCATTGAATAATACAGTAATAATTGAATTGCCAATCATCATTTAAATCCAAATGAATTTAAGTCAGTATTAAGTTATTGAATTGTTATTGTTATTATGAATTGTTTTTTAATTAGAAAGAAATTTGTAAAATATCATACCATGCATCCTTCTTATTTTATTCTTAAGTGTGTTTATCACTATAGTGGTTTTTTGATTATTTTATTAAGTAAATCATTTATTTAAATTTATTGTTTTGTGGTTAATTTTTTTTTTTTTTAATTTGTTGTACTATTAATCCATAAATCAATTTTTAACAATTAAAATGTTAGGTTACACAATATTAAAAGAAAAATTCAGAAAAAAATCCTAAACTATTATACTTTTTTCTTTCAAAGCAGCATTGCAGCATATATTTGACTAGCATCCCTAACGAAGTCATTGATTCATCCATTTCCTGCTATTAAACTGGATATTTACCATTTCATGTTATTTATGGTCAGACTGTACATACATATAGTTCAGTTTCAAATTTTTAATTCTTGTGTATATCCAACTTAAGTGTAATTAAATATAAATTACTATTAGCTTTTATTTCTAAAAATTTGTATTTTTAATGAGATATTTGTAAAAGTTTATATATTTATTAATTTACTTATATTGCATTAGGTTTTAATGAAATAATTTTTGTATTTTTACTTTCTTTAATATTTTCGTAAAATTTTCTCTTTTAGGCAATTGTCTGATGTAGACAAAGATGGTGCACTGTCTATAGATGAATTTTGCACAGCTATGCATTTAGTTGTTCTTAGGCGGAATAATATTGAATTACCCGAAGTCTTACCTCTGTCTTTGATTCCAAAAATACTTCTCAAGAACTCGGAGCGTAAGTATTATGTATAATGATTTCTGAAAATAATGATTTAAATATATTATTATTTCTATGAAAAATTATTGTATGTTTTAAAGTAATCTTTTTTCATATAATGGTATGTAAGGATTTCAATGTATTATATTTATATAATTTGGAGGATTTTATACATAATATCCTTATTTAGTTATTTACAAGCATGCATTTAAAATTGTATCTTGTGTCTTACTACAGCTGATGCTAACCTTCCTAATCAAGCACAAACTGTACCAACACAAAGCCATGTTAGTAGCCCTAAACAAACCTCTCCATCTGAGCTTGTTTCTCCACAGAGTAAAGAGGTTAGTGTTCATGTGAGTTGTCACTTTTTATACATACTTATAGAATTAATTTTTTTTTTTTTTTAAATGAAATTTAGATGAAAGAAATTAAAATATTTGTAAATGTAAAACAGCTTAAAAATAAGAAACGGCCTTGAATTTTCAATTATTTTTATATTAAATTTGTTTAAGTTTTTGCATGAAACACATTTTTAATACCACTGTATTTTTAGATTTTTTTTTTTTTTTAAATTTTATAATAATTGTTTTTAACTACCCAATTAACATTTTACAATTTTATAAAATTATTCAAATTATAGTTATTTGTATAAAACATAAAATGAGCAGCCTTTGATGATATCTATTTATAATTTTTATAATACTAAAATTTGTATTTATGGGTCAATATAATTTCATTAGCAATTTATATATATGCAATAGATTATTTAAAATATATTTATAAGAATACTTTTATTTGTTAACAATCATATATAATTATTTGATATACGCTACTAAATAAGCAAGCTTGAAAATGAAATAATATTAATTTTATATTGATGAGTGCAATTATGGTAAATTTTATGTTTTAAAATAGTCCTTAAATATAATTTTACTTATTTAATTTTTTTCAAGAATTGTCTTAGTATTAAAAATTCATTAGCTTAATTAATATGAAACTGATTTAAAAAAAATTAGTGTACTTGTATATGTCTGTAGAACTTTGTGATATTGTGTTAAATGAAAAACGACATGCTTTATTAAAATTCATTTAAACAATTGTTATTTTATTCTTAGAACCTCAGTTATATGATCTTAATGTTAACTTTATTTAAAATTAATCTTTTATTTCAGTGGAAAAAATTTAATGATTCTCTACCAGTTCCTTATCTTCTCCTGGTATGAAGCCAGTAAATTTTGATTTTTCAGCTGCCTCGGTTGAACAGGTAGAACTTTTTACTGCAGAAATTCTTTTAAACTTTTATTTTTGTGATGTGTGGTTAAAATTTATTAAAAAGAATTTTTTTTTTTGAAGCAAATCATCACTATATATATATATATACAAATATATATATATATATATATATATATATGTTTGAATGTTCATCTTGTCATACTTTTAAATAGTTTTTTAATGTGCATTTATAAAAAATGTTTTAAATATATTAGCTTTAAATTATTAATTATATTATTAACTCTGTTAACTGTCTCCATAACTTTTAATTTATCTATTATGATTTAAAACAATTGTATGCTATAATCTTAAATTCTTTCATTTTCATTTTTTGATGACCTAAATTATAGTAACTGAAATGAAATATTTTGCCTTTTTTATTATTAATCAGTAGTGTTCTGTTATTAGCAGTGGTGGGAATTCAGCCAAAAAACATTTCTAACTCCTGACTATTTAATTTTATGTACTATGAACTTTATTAATGAATTTAGAAAAATTAATGCAATAAATTCTATGACTTTTGTTGAACTGATCCATAAAAACATTTTTTCAAAAAAACTTTTTTACAACTTCATAAGTGTAGTATATGCACTCACTTAAAGTGATCTCTACTCTAAATTTGCTTATGAAGATATAGATTTATAAAAATAACAGTACTAGTTAGCAGGCACCAAAATATTATAGAATAGTTTAGGAAAAATAAGAAAAATCGCACATTTTAATCATAATGATTTTATACATTAAATTTTAATAATAGAATAGCTTGTATAAGATCTTCCAGTGTTGATTCAAGTTAGCTTTTACATTAGCCTCAGAGCTAAAAATCTCTTGACACATTTTTGGTTTGTTGCTGAAGGAGTAACTATTTTTCTTACTGGTTGGTATTATTGAAAAATGCAATAAAATGGCCTCTGTAACATTTAATTTTAGAGTTGGGGGTTAGATTTTTTAAAAAAGCTTCTACAAAAATGTCCAACTCTTGCTACCTACCTCTACTTACTAGATATAAAAAGTTAATGATAATGTTAAAAATTGTAGTAAGCAAAATTAATTTTTGAGGGAATTTTATGACTAATAGATCAAAGTCTTTAATTAAAAGTGAGCAAGTCAATCCTAAGGAACTATTGAGCAATGTTAAAAAGCACCACTGCATTAATTATGAATAAAAATGGGCAATATTCTGAGTATAGACAAAATGCCTTGCTAATTCAAAAATTTTATTCAGAAATTTTGGTAATTATGATTTTAAAATTAAAATTGTCCAATAAATGCAAGGCATATCAAGATATGCTTACATTCACAGTAGATGGAGATTTGGAAAAAAAAAAAAAAAAGATTCGAGTAATTTAAATTGTTTTATGAAATGTTTAAAGCATCATAATAAAGGTAAGACATACATGTGCAGGTGATAAAGTAAAATTTTTATAGATATTTACTTTTTAGGCTTAAAGATTGCTTGTATTTTAATTTTATTTGATTTATATTCCATGATCACTTATCATTCTTAGGATCCTAAAATTCTTCATCCGGTTGCTCTTCGTTTATCTCCTGAAAGACAAGCTTATTGTGAAAAAAAAGAACAAGCTGGTAAATTTTTTTATCGGTTTAGTAATTTTGATGTGTAAAGTTTATTTTTACATTTTAGTGCTTATTTAAATTTTACTTAAATTTCTTCAAATTATAATCTTTAAATTGCTTCTTACAGGTGCAGCTTTAAGTAGCAATTTAGTATCACAATCTAGTGAAACTAGTTCTGATGCTATAAATGTCCGTGTACATTCTAGGTAAGTATGATTTTTAAATGCATGTTAGGGATTTTAAGAAATAAAAAATACATTTGTTTGAATTAGTAATACTGTGTAATTATTCGCTTCTTATTGATTTTTATTATTAATAATAATAACTATGCATGAGATAGTCTTCTAATTCAACTGAGATTTTCTATTCATTTCATGCTATTTAAAATCTTTTTACTCTTTTAAAATATTTTAAAATCGGCAGAAAATTAGTGCAGTTATAGAATGATGCATGGTTTTGTAGGATAAAAACTACATATTTTTTTTTTTAATTAGCTTCATGTATAATTGTTTTAAAATTACTAAAAAATTAACAATTAAAATGTTATGCTAATTTAAATAAAAATTTGAATTTTTATACTATGCTGACATAGGGAATTAAGAAGAAGGTGAGATTTATGTTAGATTTATCAGATGTAGATAGAAATTTAAAAGTATGTTCTTTTTTTTAGTTAAACTTCAAAATTTTAACATTTATATTTATACATGCATTCAGAATGAAGTGTGCAAATTACAATGTATCTTTTCTGATAATTTGCTCAAAGGAAAAAGTTTCTTATTAAAAAAAAATAACACAGTAGAATAAGATTTAAAAAATTATGATTTTCATCAGTATTTGAGAATGTTTTGTTGTTAAAAATAACGTCATGGTTAAAAAGGATTTTTAGAAAAATACTTTTTATTTTTATTCTGAGGCGATAAATTTTGATTATTGATATAAATTATTGATAAAATGCTGTTTAAATGTTCAATATTTGCTTTTCTTTATATCAGAAATATTTTCTCTATTTGGGGAACATTTGACCTAAAATAATTATTTTAAACACTTATTTAAAAAATTAAATAAAGGTGTTTTGTTAGTTCTTTCTTTTTACCCTTTCATTGTCAAGTTCAGTGTTTAAAAATTATTAACTGAATAATTTTATTTATTTCTTAGTATGTAACATTTAGACTTCCTACAAATAATCACAAGAAAATTGTTCAAAATGTTTAACGGAAGGACATTTATTAATGTTGCACTTATTCTTGTATAAATTGATTATTTTAAGAAACATTCCTTTCTCAAAAGACTAAGAAGATTGATTGATCTTGATTATTTCAAGAATATTCCTCTCGATTCCTTTCTCTTTATATTCACACATTTAATTAATCCTATTTATGTGAATTTCAATTTTTTTTTTTTGCATGTAATTCATGGCCTGAGTAAAAAAAAAAAATTATAATAGTTATTGAATAGAATTTTCTTACTTATTTATGAAGTTCATTTGATTATCATTATCTAAATTGGTTTAAGTTAAGGAATGAACATAAAACAAAACATTTTTTTCTTGCAGCTCTTTTTCTGGAACAAGTGATGCATCAAAGAGTAGTAACCTTGTAATGACTTCTCAACTTGGGACCAGTCTTCCGCAGGGTCCCAAAAAAGAACCTCCACCACCTCCTCCCCCTAGACCTAAACATAATCATATCAGAAGTTCCTCATTAGATCTAAATAAATTAGGTGAGTAATGATTTTGTTTTGAAGTTAAATTAATGAAGTCAAACTATATATAGTTCTTTGAAAAAAAAAATTGTAATCCAGGTAAATATGTTTATTAAATTACTGTGTTAATTACTGAGGTGAGCATTAATTTTTAGTTAACTTTAATGATAAATCATTCTAATTCCAAATATGTGCTTTGGTTTTCTGGTTACATCAAGATATGTAACAGGCTTAGATCTGTGTGATCTCTAAAATTATTTTATAATATTTTTTTATTAAATTTGTCTTGCCTGTTATTTCAAATTTTGAAGTAGAGAATTTCGTTCAATTAAAATATTTCCCAATCTCATTCAGGTTTTATTCTAGAGAAAAAAGTTCTTTTAGCAAAATGCTAAAATAATAAATTGGGTTTAAAAAATTAGTAACAGCATTATTTTTAGCTGAAAAAAATCATTTAAAACAAGCTATACAAACCCAATACGAAATATTTTTCAAATATTATATTATATTTAAACAATATCAAATAAAATTGTACACAATATTAAAATTATATTCATATAATATTAAAATATTCTATTTTCAGTGATTTTTTTTTCCTTTTAAGTAAGCCTATTTCTCAAATGCTTGATTAAAATGAAATATTTTTATCGGATCCTTCAATTTTAATCATGAAGATGTTATTCACATGATGTAAATTAATTCTGTTTACAAATTTATTTTTATAAGATCTAAGTACTGAAGCTTAGTTTACAGTATGCAAGAAAATAGATGAACCATATTCTATAACAGAATATACTATAGAATATTCTTGAGGCATGTCATTGATAAATATGAACTCATTATAGGATGTCTTTTAGTTTTTCCACTTTATCAATTTAAATTAGGTTCATTAAAATAATTCAGATGTATCATAATCCACAGAAGAGCTACTCAGTTGGAAATTTCAGAAATTCCATCTTTTTGAAATTGTTATTTTGCACATTAAGCAAGAAGCTCATCCATTAGAATCTCAAAATTTTTCTTTGCTTTTCGTTATCTAGACACAACAGCAGATTAAAATATGAAAATTTCCTTTGCATCTTTATGAATTTTATATGAAATGATTTTATATGAATATGTTCATGAAATATATCCCAGTTTTGTTTCCCATGGGTTTTAAATTTTCTGTACAAGTATTTCCACATTCTTGAACAAACTCAAAATGTAAATTTTGTTTTGGAAAGCCAAACTTAACTTGTTTGTACAAAAACATTTCATCATTAAGCACTGCAATAATAGCAGGAAACATGAAGGATGTCATTTATTTCCATAGCCTTTGAGGTGTAACATATATATTAAATGTATAGAAGGTATAGCCATGGACAACGGCCAAAATGGCTAACTGGGATTCTATAAAAACAGACAACATTTTTAAGTGGTTTTAGGTATAGACAAATTTAAAAGGTTTACAATGGTCTGTTGTATGGGCTCAAATGGGCCTGTTTCAAATTATCTCATTTTGTTATCCCTAACTTTGCTGATTACTTATTTTAACGATTTGCTTTTGAATTGCAACCAATGTTGCGAAAAATAAAAGAAATGGTTGAAGTGTTTAGCGGAAATTGCCTCTTACTTCTAAACCCTTTTTGTATATATTTACTTCCCCACATGTATATTTGCACCTACATATTTGGTGCAATATACATATTTGGGACTTGCAATTTTGTTTGGAAGCATTAGTCTTGCCTTATGTTCAATTCTATATAATAAAATCAACAAAACATGAAAATTCTCTTAATTTGAACAACTAGTGTATATATGAATGTTTTCTTAATAGTAATAGTTCATTTTTAAATGTATTTTAATAGTTACCTCTGTTATGTGTAAAAAATCATTTGTGTTCTCAGAAGTAGTATTTTGTAGAGGAAAACACTAGTGTGTGTTAGATGAATAATTTTGGTTGAGGAAAGGACCAGTTTAATTTCCAGGAGCAAATCAAATTTAAAATCCTTTGCTTTTAAAAGTCATATTATTTTTATGATGGTACAGCAATTAATTCTTTGTATTCATGTTTATTATGATAAAATTAAAATTTATCATAATAAACATGAATTAAAAAAATTAATTTATGATAAATTTTATTAATTGGAATATGTATTTACGTTTTAAAAGTGAAAATGTATATATATTTTTTTTTCTATAATAAGCTTTTTATTTTTTTTATAGAAATACTTAAAATAATTAGATACAACAAACCTGATATTTTAAGAAAAGCTCTTTTATTTTGGAAATCAAGATGTAATTTAATACTTCAACAACAAAAAATATCGGGCATGGACATATAAAAAATTCTTGTCTGTTTTCACTCTGTATTTTAGTCAATTTTGTCACACAGAAATGAATCTTTTTTTGTTATATTTGTTAGGATGATTGCAAATTTTGATTCAATTTTAATTATATATCATGGAGGGAAAAAGTTAGGTATTTTACTTTCTTCAAAATTGATTTTTAAATATAAAAGTTTCATAACATGAATGTTGACATCAAGTTGCACCTATATATATATATATATATATATATATATGCATAGTTTTATTGAATATTTTTTACAGGTAAAACTGTCCCTCATTTTCTTGGAGCTCCTCCAGCTGTTCCCCCTCGAACTTCTCCAAATAGTGTAAGAATGAATAATAAACATTATTTTGAATTTCATTTATAAGAAATGATTAATTTTTCATTTGGAAAATGTTTTGCTTTTCAAATGTAGAATTGCAGTAGTAATTTTAATTGTAAAATTTTAATTCTTTTCCGACAATTCCAATTATTATTCTATGTGAACATGATTGTTTGGATTTAATCTCTGTGGTTTCATAAAAAAATTGGTGAAAGAAAATAATTAAGACCATAAGTTATTTTTTAAAACAGATTAGTCTCCTTGAACATCATGAAAAACTTTCATTCCAAAAAAATTTATTTAAAATAAACACTTAATTTGTTTTGTGAAAATCAATTATATTTATGAAAATTAATTTAATCATCATTATATATTCATATGTTGTAAAAATAAATTATATAATATGTTCACACATGATAAATTGAAATTCAATCTTAAAAATCTTATCAAATAAATTGAAAGGATGTCAGTCTATGTCAAAAATCTTATAAGAAAGTTTTTTGTATATATTAAAATCTATTTATCTTTGATTAATAATATTTTTTTGGTTATTTTAAATTTAATTATTGTTTTTCATCACTATTTAATGATTTCTTATTAGTTCAAACAAGGTATTTTAATACTTTTTAGTATGGTTTATTATTATTACTTTGGAATTTATGCTGTTTTCAAACTATTATGGTGTGTTTTTGACAGGCTACACCTCAAAAGTCTAGTATACATCCTGATGAACACAATTTAAGTGAATCTATAGATTTTGCTGATTTCACAAACTTTGATGATAATGAAACGGCAAATTTGCATTTGAAAGTATGTACTTTTAATTAACTTTTATAAATGTGAAGAAAAATTTTATTAATATCAAATTTCATTATATATATATGTGCGCACGTGTATGTGTGTGTGTATATATATATATATGTGCGTGTATGTGTATATATATGTGCGTGTGCGTGTATGTGTGTATATATATGTATATGTGCGTGTATGTGTATATATATGTATATGTGCGTGTATGTGTATATATATATATATGTATATGTGCGTGTATGTGTATATATATGTATATATATATATATATATATGTGCGTGTATGTGTATATATATATATGTGTGTGTGTGTGTGTGTGTATATATGTGTGTGTGTGTGTGTGTGTGCGCGCGCGAGAGAGTGTATGTATATACATATGTGTGTGTACGCGCGCGTGTATGTGTGTGTGTATATGTATAATATGTGTGTGTGCGCGAGAGTGTATGTATATACATATGTGTGCGCGTGTATGTATATATATATATATATATATGTGTTTGTGTATGTATGTGTGTATGCATGTATATATATATGTGTGTGTGTGTGTGCGTGCATGTATTGCTTACTTTCATGCATTTGAATAAAGACAGTTTGGAATTGCATCATTTTAATTTAATTATATTTTTTTTGTTCAAGTCTGGAGCTTTTGAAGTTTATAAGAAGCCTTTGACAGCACAAGACAGTGAGTTATTTTTTATTATAATGTATATGGGAACTATTTGACATATGACTTTTAGTTTGTTTTTGAGAAAGTTTTCATCAGTATTATAGATGTATATTGTAATAAGAACTTATTGCTAATTTGTACTTTACTTTTAAGGATTAGTTGCCAATTCTTCAGCTGGATCTGAAACATTTCTGTTAGAACAGGTGAGTGTTAAACTGAAATTTCATGAAATATTTCATTCTGCTTTTCTATTAACTTTAGTAATAAGCTTAAAAAATTATTTGATGCTGACCATTAAGTATTTAAAATTTCAATTATTTAAAAAATTGTCAACTGATGAATATTAATTAAATGAGTAAGTTTGATGGGGGAAAAAACTATTGATCTTAAAAAATGTTCACTCAAATAAAACTAAGTTTCAGTTCTTATAATAACATGAACTTTTTTAATTAAAAGGTATAAGAGAATTATAAATTTAATGTCAGAGAAAATTAAAACCTTTTAATCTTTTTATAAAAAAAAAAAACTAAGATTATAAACTATTTAAACTAAAAACTATTAAACTGCTAAACTATTTTATTGAATTATATTATTTTTCATTACTACTCAAGAAGCAATATAATCTTTTTATTTATATTTATGGTTTGTACTTGTGCTGTAAAACTATATGAGAAAATTGTTGACTTTGTAGTTGATTGTACTGAATTGAATAATTTTGAAACCGATGCTATTAGAAATTCAATGAAATTGAGAAAAAATTGATGCGTAAATTGCATGAAATTAAAATTGTAATGTAGAAAAGATTGTATGAAACAATATAAATATTGTTTCATACAATTCTTAATTTATAATATTTTTGTAATGATAGAATTATAATCATCTCAAAATTATTTGTGATTGGAAATTTGTTCAATATTTTTCTTTTTATCATTTTGTGTTTGATATTGCTAAGACAGAGTTTAGACCTACTATATATAATTGTATTCTACTTACAGTCAAACCTTAGTTCAGCTATCGATGATAGTACTGCTTTACTTGTTGACATAAGCCATCAGGATGAGGAATCCGCAACAGATAGGAAAAGACATCCTTCAGAACCTCCCTTAGCTATAGCTGCAGCCAGTATAACGTAAGTAATGATTTTTCGAAATTCTGATGTACTTCAATTATTTTCTTTTGAAAATCATAAATTCTTTCAGTTATGATTTTTCAAAATTTTCTTTTTACTATTCCGCCTTATTTTGGTCCTTGTCTGTACATTAGATGGTTGTATCCAAGCAAATTGTAGGTATGCAAATTAAGATTGTTCTAGCAATTGTTAAAACTATGTATAATTAATTGCTTGCACTGGAGAATATTAACAGCATTACTAAAAAAAAAATTATTTATAAAGAACAAATACTTCCTGTATGGGAAAAAAAAAATGCCTTCCTTCTTGTTAATTCATATAATCAATAATTATATATTTCTGACATGTAATGTATCTCGGGTAAATACAATACTTTCTCTACTTTTTATTTCATCAGAGAAGCTTATAAGTATGTTCAGTTTCATCTTTTTTGCTAAATCTCACAAATAGTTATGGATAAATTAATTAAAAAAATATATAAAATATTCTTAGGAAGATACTAAAATTTTAAATTTGCTGTTTTCTTTATTCTCAATCTGAGGGGGTGGGGCTGTACTTATGTTTACCATAATGCTTAACATCTCTTTAATTTTCACTTTACTGCATGATAAATAAGTACACCTAAACTTTGTGTATGCAATTGATACATGCTTAAAAATTGTGCATAAAAAGAATTCTATAGATCCTGACTTAATTTTTTTACTTATGCAATTCTAAATTCTCAAATTTTATACATCAGTTATAAAATTTTAAGAATTTAGAATTTTCTCAATTGAATCAAGAATAAATTTGCATAAAATTCTCAGAATTTTCTTGAATAACAGATTTTTCTTAGCTTGGAAACTTCAAAAGAGAATAAAAATGTCAAAAAAAAAAAAAAAAAATTTCCATTCTTATTTGTGCAAAAAAAGATATTTAGGTATATGTTTAATTTGTTATTCTGTGTTACCTGCATTATTCTTTTCCCCCTGTAGAAGTGTCCCTCGTGACAAAAGAGAGCTTCAGGCGGCCATTAAAGCACATCGTGAAAGAAACATGATGCTGACTCTGCTTAATAATGAACTCAATCAGGAACTGTCAGAAATCATGGAAGAGAGAATAGCTCTGGAAATTCAACTGGAGCATTTGAAGCAATTCTCCTAAAAATGTTTTTCTCTTTGTGCTTCTAGTTATTTCATTTACAATACTCCATAAAGCAGGATGTCCTGAAGTGTCTTGATGCAATTAAATTTTAAAACAGCTTGTTATGTACTTTATCTATGGATAAATGTATATCTTCTGCTCTACCCTCCCCTTTTTTTTTCTTTCTCTTCCTGCTCATGTGTTTCAAATCTGAATTACATTCTCATCAATTATGCAAGTCGATGAATTTTCATCATGCTCTATTTGAGATGGGGGGGAGGGAATCTCAAAAATTAATTAGGGCGATTTGTTGCTGTTGCTTTTTGATTTCAAATGTATGTGGGCAAAAAAATTGAATATATATATTTCTTTAAAGTTTAGATTTTTTGTAACTGTTGAGACACATTTAAAAACAAATTAAAATATTTTCTCCGTCTCCTTTAAATTCCTAATGATGCAAAGAGAATTTAGGACATCCTGTGTGTTAAATATTTGTGTTATATATGATTATACATTATTATTGCTTATAATAGTATTCAAGAAATTTCAATGAAGATGAAAATCTAATTGACTTCGTACTTTGAATTACAACTAGATTTATTGAAATTTTAAACCACTCTTTAAAACTTGGCACTTTTAGTTGTGTTTTCATTTTAGGATAAAATATATTTATTTATGAGTAGTGCTTATTTATTCTGAAATTAAAACTACCTCTCAGTAATTCATATAAGCAGTTATTGCATTTATAGTTGTTTTTATTTTTAAAAATCTAAATTTTTATTCTATCTGATGTTGAATATGCTACTCTGACTTGTATTAATTATAATATATATGTGTGCTTGGTAATTTTATTTTAAAGTTTTTGTGATATTTTTAAAGCAATTTTTATTTTTTTAAATTCAATCTAGATAAAAATTATATAATAATTTAATTATATATTTACTTAATTCGAAATGACTTCTTGTGTGATAATTGTGGTGGGGCATATTAATGTATATTTAAATTCACAAAAATTGCATTAATTGTTTAACTGGTTATTTTAGTTTCAGATTTTCTGAAACAAATTTTAAATTTACATTTTTTTAAAAAATTGTTCCTATTTCCTGCTTCAAAATTAACAATGTTAAAATATTTGCAACCATTCCTTTTCTTTGTAGGCCTGGCTGCCATCTAAATTATTTTAACTTAAAGTTTTTTTTTTTTACTACAACTTGCATGATTTTTGGCATTGTTCACTGTTTAAACCATATTTTTCATATTTATGAGGAAAATTTTAAACTGAAATAAATTTTTAACGAGATTTAAAAAAAAAAAAAAAAATTTGATAGCAAAACATACTTGTAGAAAACACTAAATAACTGTATTTAAAGAATCTATATATTTTGTTATAGTTATTTTTAGACAGCAAATCTGCAGACTTAAAAGGATTTTTATTTATGCTATCAAAATTTATTTATGTAAGAAATGAATTTCCATTTATATTATAAATTCAACTTTTACTTAAGATGTGTGTAATGAGTTGTTGAGATTATTCCTGGATGAGATAAATTGAGAATGACTTAATGAAGATTTTTTTAAGATACCTTGTTAATTTTTGTGTTACATATAAGAAAAATCAGGGAGAGAATCAGATAACCTCTCATAAGTTGGCTGAGAAATTTAGATAATGGCAAAATAATATTATAAGTCTCCATAGTTTTTTAAAATTATATATATAAAAAATGCAAACAATAAACACTTTCAAATCATTAGTTTTTATAATATGTAGGGATATATATTGCATAGTTTATTTATGATGGAAAGCTAAAATATTTAGTAATTTATGACCTAGTGTTTTAAAAGTGGCCTTCAGTAATCCTCAAGTCATTTGGCAGTTACCAGTTAATTGTATAGAGTCTACATGAATTACTGTGGGGTTTCTGTGCATTATAACTTTTGAAACATGACTGAAAAATGATAATAGTATTATAAAGTACAGCTAAAAAAAAATTATGGGGTTATAGCATTATTGCATTGTGGGTAATTATGACATCTAAACTAAAAATGTTGGATGGATAAGTGAAAAATGTGAGAGACCAAAGATCACAGTATTTGAAAATTTTTTTAGGTGTATATCAAATATAGTTTAGCACGGTAGTGTGGAAAATTAGTAGGCTGCCAAGTCGGATGAATTCAGTTAGAGTGGTTTCATAGGGATGAAATGTCATTTAGGAGGGATTTGAATTGTAATGAAAGGAATTTTTAATAATGAAAATGAAAAGCTAGAGGAAAAAAATCCTCACCAATTATCATACTTTTCTTACAAAATAGTTTTGTCCACATATATTTGACTGGTACCTCTAACAAGTAATCGATTCCATCACTTCGGCCATTAAACTGGATGTTTATTATTCTGCATGATTCGTGCCTGAATGATATGCTATTTGCAAGACTATTTGCACTCATTTGATCAGGGAAAGAGGAATTGAATTATGTTTCAATGAGTTATGTAGTGCAAAAGGTAACCATATTAAAACCAAACTTCATTTTATGTAATTAAACATTTTTGAACTATATTTTATGGATATGTAATAGATTTTTTTGGTCATGTTTTATATTCAAAAGTTACTGGATATGGAAACCCTATCAATAATTTATATATTCCTATGTTTGCACTGCAGAGAAATTTATCTTGAATAATTTGTTATTGTAAATAAAAGTATTTATTGACTGTGTATAGCCTGCTAATTTGTATATATATTCAAAAATGAAAGGGGTACATAAAAATGCAATAAAATTTTAAATGGTTTATGTAAATATTTATGAGTAAAATTATTTATAATGTTGTACAACTGTGGCTTTTATGTTTAATTGCAAATTGTAATATTTTGACGTGTGTTGCCACTAGAAAATCTACCCAAAAAATGAAATCAACCATCTTTATTAAGATCAAATTTTTTTAAACCGAATGTTTAATTACTTTTTAACTGACAAATTTTCATGAAGTTTAGTTCTGTACTAAGTTCCTTCGTTACCATACTATGTTATTCTACTTGTTACTTTTAATTCTTTACATATTTAAGGATTTTTTTTTTTTAATAAATATTTTACTACTAAAGCCATTGAATATAAATTTATATTAAAAGTATCAAAATTTGCAATAAAAATCGCAGGAAAAGAAATATTCGAATAGATAGTATTAAATTTTAAAAAGGGATTTTGAACATTTGAATTATTTTGAAGTTATCTTGAAGCTTCACATTTTTTTAATGTTTCGTAAATTCATTTGATATTAATGAAGTAATAATTTTTATTTAAATTTCGAGCTATTCAACATTCATTTTTATAATTTACTTTTTATCTATTGAAATTTTTTTCTCTTTTTACTTGCGAGTTTCTGTAATTGCCTTTCAATTTAATTATATTAACTATCAACTAATCATTTGGCATATTATCTGATATTAATCTTTTTATCTCTTTTGCATTTATAATATTTCTTTTTTTTTTTTTGAATGTGTCTTATCTGATTTTATTATTTTTAAATATACTAAACTAAAAACTGTAAATTTTAATATTGTAGAATAATTAAAAACTATTGGTTGCTGTTCTGCAAATGGTTTTTGATGTCTCTATTTTCATCCATAAACATTAGAGAATTAATAATACATATTGTATCATGCATATAAGGTAAGGTATAGTATTTGCAAATGGCAAAGCAAAATAAGGGATTTGATGATGTATTTATTTGTTAATAATTTTATACATAATGCTTTTAAATGAGATTGTTTAGAACAATTTAATAACTAAGCAAAATAATGTCTTTCGTTAAATAAGATTTTAATGAAACTCTGGTTTTAAATTTATTATTTATATCTAGCAAATTTGAATATTAAACAATGTTATATATGTGTATGTATGTAAATAAAATTTAATTCAAATTCATTAAATTTTCAGTATGTCACTGACTAAAAAATTTTGAAATGGAAAAATGCATTAATTGCATTAATTTTTTTCTAGATTTTCAAAATAACACAATATGATTTGCATTTATATATAGTTTCAATATTTTATCTCATTTATAATTTGTTTTCCTTTTAAATCTTCTAAATTTAGAAAATGCCTTATTGTCACATATTTTATGCTTTGCTACTGTAGATGAGAAAAAATATGAATAATTTATTGAAGATATATAAAATCTAAATTTGGCTAAAATCTAAAAGTAGCCAAATGAACAAAATAAAAATAATTCTTATATTTGTATTTAGCTTAATAAATTATTGCTACATTATGAGTATATGTTTCAAGTTTTTGCATTAAAAAAAAAAAAAAAAAAAGATATTGCAAGACTTGGTTATTTTATAAAAATGTATTCATTAGGAATGATCTAGTTGTAATTCAACAAAATGAAATTTTGCTCTCTGCTTTTTTAACAATATAATAAATACTTTCTTTTGCATGATATAAAATAAGCATCCATCCTGCAATTGTATACTTGTTATGTTGAATTTCTGGATAACTTTATATCAAAGGCTGAATCATTCTTGACTGCAATAATGTTGATGTTTTTCTCTGGAAATCTAATTATCTGTATTTATGACTATTTTATTTATAAGTTTATCTATGAAAAATATATAGATTTTTTTTTTTTTTTTTAGTGTGAAAGAGTTAATCCAGATTTTGTTTTGATTGAGGGAATTATTATTTGCCTGTACATAGAAGTGTTAAACATTTATACATTGCATAATTTTGGAATTTATACAAAAATTATCTTCCTGTAATAAATTTAGTTTGTTCTGATTTCTGTATGTGTGTGGATGCATGAAAGCAGTTCTGTTGCCTAGTTCCTGTGTACATTTACAATGCTTGGTACCTAATATTAATAAAAATCATGTGATATAAATAAGGTGTTGGATTATAGGCAGAACCAGTGCATATACTTTTTTGATGCAAACTATGTGTTCTGCAAAATAAATTTATGGGGTGATCTTTCCAAAATCATACAAGTATAGTCTGATCAGAAATTGCATGAAAAATTGGCTAATGGCTAAGTCGGACAGGCTGAAAAAGTGGTGTGATAGGAGTAGGAAATGTCATTTAAGAAGGATTGAAATTGTAATAAAAGAATTTTAATCAAAATTTTAGATGGCATATTAAAAGAAAAACTAGCTGAACAAAAATTCCACACTAACTATTATACTTTTTCTTACAAAGCAGTTTTGTGCTGCATATATCCGACTAGCAACCCTAACAAATAATCGATTCATCTATTAATTCTGATATTCACCATTTGATGTGATCTGTGGTCAGACTATTAAAACAGTTCTTTAAGATCAGTATGTAGCTGTTGCTCTTCTGTCGAATTTTTTTTGTAATGTTTAAAACTTCTCAATATTTTGATTATGTAAAAAATCAATTTTTAAAAAGAAAAATTGTCTAATGAGTTCTTTTTGATATGATCGTAACTCTTTTCGTAATTAAGATTTTTAGGGTCTATTCATCTTTTACTTTATAATAGTTTATTAAAATCCATTTGGTGCTTGGGCCATTTGTGCCATTGAATGATTGCGATTCTTTTTTGTTGAAGATAATTTAGTATTTATTTTTTATTTATACCCAAATATCTAAATTAATTCTTTTATATTATAATGCAGTATTTTTTAAAATTTTAAATTAAATCAGAATAAAGAAATGAAATGAGAAAGAATTATATGGCATGTTTTTATCATTATTTTAAATTTTCTTCTTAAAACAGCAGAATTTGAAATACATAAGTAACAAATGTATGAAATTAATTTATATGAAATGCATATAGTTTATAACACACTTTTTATTTTAGTATTGTAAAAGATTTTCTTTGATTAAAAATTCTTTACTTCATATAAATTTTTCACTTCTACTTTTTTATTTTGCCATATTTGTATTATTCAACATACATAATAATATAGAAAGTGATTGGATAAATTGAATTATTTCTTCAAAGAAGTTCTCACGAACAGTTTCTATTTTTTAGCTATTCCTATTATTCTTATGGGTTGATAATTTTTAATATTTCTATAGATAAAAAACTTCAAATACTCTGCAAATGCTTTCATTCAATTTATTATACTCAGTTGTGTTCAATGATTTTATATTGTACTCCTTATCTGCTTGAAAAACAGGAAAGACCTTTTAAAAATAATAGTGCTAACTAAATAAGCTTATAATAAATCAATTTTTAATGAGAAGAACTGTTTATTATTATTATTAGAATAAATTTCAATGCACATTAAATAAAATAGCTTCATTAGCATCGTGTCATTGTAAATTATTTTTACATTTGAAATTTATTTTAAAATTATTTTTCTTTTGTTTTCAAATCCATAGTAAAAAAAAAAAAAAAAAAAAAAAATTGTATCTATCCAAAAGAAAAGACAAAAATTAAAAGTTATTGTGTAATATATTTTTTAATGAAATCGTCCTTTATAAATTATTATAGAAAATCTTTTTAAAATATAATCTATTTTTTACAATTACTCTCTATGTATACTTAATGTATAAAACTTGCTTGCTTTATGAGATGCTAAATGTATATGCATTGGAACTGCTGTTTGTTTTAAATGATAAATATTGTACATTATTTTACTAATATATTGATTTATGTGGCTAACTGGAAATATTAAATTTTATTAATAATGTTGTTGTATTTTTTGTATCAATACTAATTTTTACACAAACTATGTTTACTGTTGAAATGTAATACCATCCATAAAAAGTAAAATTCAAAATTAACAAATTTTACCTATAATGAACTAAAATAATTAATAAACATTAAAAATTCATCATTCTATTTATATACAAATTCTTTGTTAAAAAAATTTCTTGTATGTTATTACAAATTAATTAAATTGTGTGTGTGCCAAACACTATTCTCCACCACCATTCATTAAATATACATTCAATCCAAAAAAATAGAAGGTTGTTATGAAACATTTTGACTCTAAATGGTATGATTGGGATAAAATAATAAAAGGTGTGATTATTATTATTTAAATAAACCATTTAAATTATTTTTACTGTTTACAAATACTTTCTCAATGTAGTCAAACATAATTTTTTGCTTCTTTCTTTGCAATTATTACTCAGTAACAAAAAGACTGGTCAATTATACAAGAATATAATATTGTATACAAGCCTATTTCTGCAATTTTGAAAGTTATAAGAATCTTGTTACAAAAATTGTGAGTGGATTGTCCCCCCCCCTTCCCTCTGTATTGATTGCTCTAAAAATCTTGGGTTCTTTTATGGAAAAATTTCAAGTTAATGATTAATTGAGACACTACACTACATTACATCATGAGTTAGTTTGCCCAACTGTACACCATTAAAATTTTGCAAAATAATTTTTGAGCCATTTACATATTGATAAAAAAAATTTATTAAAATATTATCAGCATGGAGAATTTTATAAATTTAATAGTCTATCATTAACATCCAATTATTTCTAATAAAGACAGTGCAAAAATTAATTTTCCATTAATTTAATTACTCCATCTTAACGAATGTGCAGTAATAATAGCAATAACAATAGATATTCATATTTTTCAAATAGCAGAAGGATATATTTTCAAGCATTTCATTTCGTGTCATTTCAATCGCTGAAGGAGTTGATTCAGGTCGTATAAACGGAACTGGTATTTTGTTCCACAAACAATTTGTTTTATACAGAAGAATATTTTGAATGATCCGTGAATCGTTGGGCAATGAGACCGTCAAAAATTCAAATCCAATAGAACATCTCTTCCGAGACTTAATTAAAATTAACAAACAATCTGCAATAAATATATACTTGTCCATACCAAAGAGGAACCACATTAGTTTTTAGAAATTACAGATTGCTTATAAATGCGTTAAAGAACCCAACTTTTCTGAAAGAAACTGTTCAGTATTTAAAGCGAGAGCCCCATCATTGAGGTGTCAATGTTGGTCTCGCAGTAACAGTAAACAAATATGCAAACACCATTGACGTATTAACCAATAATCGAATCTTTGTTAATTTGCATAATGTAGAGCTTGGAAACGAAAGTAAAAGCAGCCAATCGAAGAGCAGTTTCTTTATAATATGTACAAGGCCGGATTTAGATGAAAAGAGGCCCTTGCACCTCCCATTTTTAAGTTTATAAATTACATGAGAGATAATAAAATACATCATTACTGTGATATATATCAATATGTTAAATGAAACATGTTGTGCTTGGTACTAATCTTTATAAAGAATGTGGCACGGATAATAAATTTTTAAAAAAGTCGAGAATACTTATTTATATACAAACGAACAGACCCAATGAGCCGAACTCGTTGATCTTTGTTCAGGCCGTAACCGTATGTACATTCCTTATGTAATATTTCGTTCTCCGTAAGAGGGCGCTCTTTTGTTTGTCAAGTGTTTTTCGTCATGTATCGTTGTTAGTTGAGTAATAAATGTCGTACAAGAACGTTGTGCCTCTCTCCTTTTCATCCTAAACAGATGGTCCGTCGAGCCCGAGGCAAAATTCCAGCAGACATACTTTAGATGAGTGGGGAGGTCGACGAAAGCGTTCGTACTCAACAATTTCGAATATTTGCTCAACGGAGCTAAAATAACAAAGTGCGTAACGACGCATAGTGTGCATCATAACAAAGTGCGTAACGACGCATTGTGTACACCATAACAAAGTGCGTAACAACGCATAGTCATAATCAAATCATCATAATCATATTGCATCGTGCATTTCAACAAAGTGCGTAGCAGCGCATCTCACAGCATCGTACTTGCATTCCGGAAGGTCACGAAACCACAACATGGAAGGTCTTCTAAAACACAAGCGAATTATCAAAGGTAAGCTAAATCGATTAATTGCTAAAGTAGATAATTTACAAAATCAAGAAAATTCTATTTCTGTTTTTGAAGTGCATGAAAATAGCGTAAATATTTTAGATATTGAAATAAATAAATTAAATTATGATATTCTTTGTTCTTGTTTAGATGACGAATTTGATAAATATGAACAGGAAATGCATGAACTTTTTCTAAATTAACTTCATTAAAAATTACGTTAAAAGATGAATTAAGGAAACTCAGAAAGAATGAGAATAGTTCTAATGCAAGCAAAACACTTCCCTCCTTCCCCGAGGTCAAAGTTCATCGCGGGTTAGCGAGCGGGGTTGAAGAGAAACCAGATGTTTCTTCTGACGTTAGGGGGACCATATATAAAATAGTAAGCAATAATTCTGCGTACTCTTCACAGATCGTAGCTAATATTTGCACTTATTGCAAAAAGTTCCTCACACTATGGATTATTTAAATGCGATAGTTTTTGAAACTCCCTCACAAAGAAAAATGGGATACTGTAAAAAATTTAAAACTATGCAGTAATTGCTTAACATTCAAATCACATACGATTGATAAATGTCGAGCAGAATTGTGCAAAATCTGTACAAAACCCCACAATACAATTTTATGTTCGAAGGATTTAAATGATTCAAAATCTGATTCACAAACAGAAAATGAACTTCCTTCAATTAGTAGCAATAATGCAATCGTGCCCGCCACACAAGCGGTTTTATTGCTTACAGCAATTGTTTATGTCAAAGACATTAACGGCACTTCTCAAAATTCTAGGCAACTTATTGATTCAGCCAGTCAAGGCTCATTCATTAGAGAGAGTAGCGTTAATTTATTGCAAGTAAATCGCACTAAAGTAAACATAAGCGTAGACGGTTTGAGTTCAGGTGAGAGTTGCAGGTTCGGTTAAATTACAAATAACATCACAGTTTAACAAAAACGCATCTATAACTGTTGATGTATTAATCATGCCTAAAATCACCTGTGACCTTCCTCAATGTCCAGTCGATGCATCTGTTTTGAAAACATTCAAACAATTGCAGTTACCAGATGTCAACTGTCACCAGCCTGGCCCAATAGATATTCTTTTGGGCGCCGATGTGTTCGGTGAAACTATGCTTAGTGGACATTTAAATGTTTCCGGAATCTCTGCTTTAGAATCAATTTTCGGTTGGGTAATTCTCGGAAAGACAAAAGGCATTTCTCAAACCATTCTATCTAATCATGCTAGTTTCAATGCAGTTGAGTTTGAACTTGACAAAATTTGGCAATCAGAAGAAATTTCAGACATAAAGCCTTACACTCAGGAAGAAACAGCTCGTGAAAATCATTTCATACAGACTTTCTCTCGTGATTCAACAGGCAGATTTGCTGTTAAATTTCCATTTAGTAAATCTAGTATTGAACTCACGAACTTGATTCAAGAAGATTTGCGTCTACCAAATGCTTCTTTAAGCATTGATGATGGCACGGTAAAAACTTTAGGTATCCTCTGGCATCCAGCCTCAGATGTCTTCTCCTTCAAAGTCAACTCATTATTTCTTGAAGGCACCTTAACCAAAAGAACACTTCTTTCAACAATCGCAAAGACTTTCGACCCTCTTGGATGGTTGTCAACCATCACAATCCAGAGCAAACTACTCATGCAAAAACTGTGGAAATATCAGTTGCAGTGGGATGAAGTCGTTCCTCCAGACATTGCAATTGAATGGAAGGCATTATCACAAGACATACTATTTGTCAAAGACTTCAAAATTTCAAGATACTTATTTCATGATCCAGACAAAGAAATTCCACCGGATGGGTTTAGTGATGCTTCAGAAAAAGCGTACGCAGCTGTAATTTACTGTCATTCTGTGTCAAATACAGGACAAATCAAAGTTCAGCTAGTAATAGCCAAAACTAAAGTTGCACCACTTAAAACCATTTCACTTCCTCGATTGGAATTGTGCGGGGCACTTCTATTAAGTAAATTGATGGAGTTTACTTGTAAAGCATTTGGCATCCCTATATCGCAATCTCATTTTCATACGGATTCCACAATCGTACTTGCCTGGATAGGATCCCATGCCAGCCGATGGAAAACTTTCGTGGCCAACAGAGTGGCGAAAATCCAGACTTTGTCTTCTCCTACCCAGTGGCATCATGTTAGTGGAAATGAAAATCCTGCTGATCTCGCGACCCGTGGTGTGTCATCTTCAGCAATACTTACCTCAGTGTGGTTGTGTGGTCCAGAATTTCTATACAACGAATGTTCTTTCCATCCAGAATCTTCTGTGCCAACATTGAACGATTCTGTGTCGACATTGAACAATCCTGTGCCTGAAGAAAGGTGTTGTGCACAATCAACTATTGCAGCCAATCATTCACCAAATTCAAATGATTTATTTCAGAAATATTCATCTCTTTCCAAACTGAAACGTGTAGCAGCATATTGTTTAAGGTTTGTTAATAATTGCAGAAATTCAAAAGATAAGGTAACTGGTTTTTTAAATACTAGTGAACTTACTAATGCTATAAATGTGTTAATCAAATCAGTTCAATTTATTGTGTTTAATAATGAGATCAATGCATTAAAAGGAAATCAAGCATTATCCCGCAGAGGCAAAGGCAGTGATATATACAGCGATTGCGGTTCTAACTTTGTTGGCGCAAAACGTAAGCTCATGGAATTTGAAAACTTTCAAAATCAAAAAATTACAATCAAAATGTAAACAATTTCTTGTCTGATAATGGTATTAAATGGCATTTAAATGTTCCAGGTGCACCACACATGGGTGGTCTCTGGGAAGCTGGTATAAAATCAACAAAATATCATCTAAAACGTGTTGTTGGTGAAGCCAAATTAACATATGAAGAATTTGAAACATTTTTAACACAAATAGAGGCTTGTCTTAATTCTAGACCTTTAACAGCAATTTCTAATGATCCAAATGACCTATCAGCGTTAACACCTGGTCATTTCATTATTGGAAGGTCATTGACAAGTATTCCTGAGCCAAATTACATTGAGTAAAAAAAATCTCATATCTTACTAGATGGCAACTTATTCAAAAAATGGTTCAACAATTTTGGAAACGTTGGCACAATGAATATCTATGTCGATTGCAACAAAGACCAAAATGGCTTTTACCAACTAAAAATTTTCAAATCAATGATCTGTGTCTCATTAAAGATGATAATTTGCCCCCAACTAAATGGAAAATGGGTAGAATAATACAATTACACCCTGGTCTTGATAATATTGTTAGGGTTGTAACCATCAAAACAGCAGATGGCACATTTAAAAGAAATATCACAAAAATTATGTATGTTGCCAGTTTAAATTTTATTAATGTATGTTAATTGTAGCATTGCATTTATTGTATAATCAGTGTATTTCTATTCAATATTCATTCAACTCCTTTGATTTCATGTATGCATATTAGTGTGTAATGTAACACTTTTATATTCATTCATTGTTGAAATGTTATTTCAAGGTGGGCGGCATGTTCAGGCCGTAACCGTATGTACATTCCTTATGTAATATTTCATTTTTTGTAAGAGGGCGTTCTTTTGTTTGTCAAGTGTTTTTCGTCATGTATCGTTGTTAGTTGAGTAATAAATGTCGTACAAGAACGTTGTGCCTCTCTCCTTTTCATCCTAAACAATCTTAACCAATACATTTTTATGTTTATTAATCATAATTGTAGATTTTCTCCTTATTTTCGATTCAGTGTTTACTGTTTTTAGAATAGTGTCATTCTAATTGCTAATAATTTGAATGCAGGCCCCTCTTGATCGTGAGGACCTAGGCTGAAGCTTAGTTAATAGGAAAATCTGGCCCTGAATATTTATTATAGTACTTTCAGATATGAATTATAAAGAATATACCTCCGAATCACTAAAAATATTAAGATTGCTAAAAATCATTCTAAATGTAAACATCACAAAAAGAAAATCATTAAATTTAGCATTGGTTTTGAAATATTATCAAAAACAGGGTGCTGAAAGTTGATAGTGAAATAAATTGAAGGACTTTTTGTTTATTATTCGTTTGGTAAGATCGTACATAAATATTTTAAAACGAAATATTTTTATGTGGTTATTTTCACAAAGAAAATTTTTGAATGTTTTATTTTTAAGGATAAAATATAATTTTTTAACTGTAATGTTTTTGAATCTTTAAGGAAGAGTTAACAGCATGTGGAAAATTTAATTTTACTTTTATTGGATTCTATACAACCTCTATTAGTTTTCTCGTGAGTGTTATGAATATATTAAGAAGTGTTAGCGGATTCAGGTGTTTTTTTCTATATATTATTGAAAAAATAACATCCATATCGAATGATTGTGTTAAAATTTATCTCGCACATATTTTCTGTTCGAAGAATTTGTTCGTTGTCATAGACACAGTTTATATTGTAGGATACTGGTTAATTATATTATTTTAAATGTTTTTGGTTGTCATACATATTTCATGTTGCAAACAAGATATATATGCGTATATATTTAAATTCATGTCCATGCGCGATGGCTCATATTTGATCCTCACAAAAAATCGCCCACATCCAAAGTCATAGCCAGTTCGACAAATCATCAGTTACAATAGTGACGTATCACATTTATGCACAACCACCCTTCAGAGACTCTTGGGGTCTGAATGGCCGAGTGTCTGGCGCTCGGTACCACAGGTTTTCGGGATCGAGTCCCGGCGGTACCATGGATGTTTGTAGTGGTTCGGAATCCACTTTAAACAGTAGGTCCCGGTCTGTTTAGCCTAAAGTGTGCACAAGATGACCGTAGAGCGACAAACCAAACCTTCAGATACTCTGAAATTTACCAGTTCTCCCTCTCAGAAAGAGAGACCGTCATCCAGAACATTGTGTTATGTGACGCACAGATCTAGAATTTCAGTGTGCTTCGGAAGGGTTTCGGAGACATCTTTGCTCAGGTATCCAAAATGCCAATTGCTAACCTGCTACTACAGAAGTAACAATGACTTTCACTTATAGATCCGAAACTGACGTACCTGTTTCGGAGTACCTATGGGGTAAAATAACACCACAGTAAAATAAAACCTCCACATAATCATTAACAAAGTTAAATTACAATTATGAAATTATATCATGAGAGTAAATATAAACAGAAAATTTACGCTATTAAGTTAAAATTGCAAAAACTGGAGTAACTCGGGTACAATTAGGAGTCCGAATCGCGTTTCACCGCGGACGGTCAGTGAAGGACTGAAAGGTTTTGCTGAACGTGTAGGAATTTTGGAGCAGTGATGGGCCAATGGTAGACTTCTAGATCCTTGCCGGGATGTCGGTGTAGTCAGAGGGAGAAAATGTAACCACTCCTTTCGTATATGCGGCAACACCTGCGAGTGCATCAGCAGTGTCTTCTTTTATACTGACTGAACTTCCACAGTAGTGATCTAGGATTGTCCTGTGTGGTTGAATGTGACGCGCTTTTTTTTTTTTATTTTTGCCATTAACTATTAAAGTTTATCTGTCCAGTCTATGGCACTTGGTGCCACAAGTTTAGGGTTCGAGTCCCGGTGGTGCCATGGATATTTGTAATGGTTTGGAATCCACTTTAAGCGGTAGGTCCCGGTCTAATATGACTGTAGAGCGTTGAGCCTAGGGCTGACAACCCTATCCCGTAAAAAAAGTCACCGTCATGGTGCCAAGTCGAACTTCTACCTACGGGTGCTCCAACACTTCAGAAGCTGCCCCCTTTCCCAACTATGAGTCCACATCGGTTCGTGGGCTTGGTCTAGATATCTACCAAGTGGGATAAGAAACAACAACAACGGTTATCTATATGTATCTAAAAATACAATAAATTATTATTACATAACTTTGGCCCATTATTATTAACCTTATTTTCTCTTTTTACAAAGAGACATATATAATGTTGTAGAAACTTGATAATGCTTTAGTAAACAAATACAATATTTGCTTTTCGAGAAACTAAACTAAAAACAAAAATGGCACGAGTTTTTCCAATAAACATACAAATAATTAATTGTTTATAAACTGATTTTAATAATTTATATTGAAAAATAAAAATTGTAATAGCTTTAATTACTTTCAATGGCAACATATTATTTTTTTAACTAATAAGGTCTCGTTTTTTGTACGTGATGTATTTGCTAAATATTTTTAATTTAAAATTGTTTTGAGATGAAACACTGATACATTTTTAAATTGTATACATTAACATATTTAAATTGTAATACTTGTATATTATTCTTAAAATTTTAGAAATATTTATCTTGGACCGCCAAAATTTTCTTTTTTTCGATTTTGGCTCTCTGCTGAAAAAAAGTTTTCCCATCCCTGACTTACGCTACGCAACGACGCGTATGTTACTGGAAATCCAACAGGATGTCTGTAAAAGGTTTCTCTATTCGTTAAAACGTTTACGTGATGCGAATAAGGCAATTGAATTTAAATAGTGCAGAAATGCATCCAGATAAAAAAAAAATCACCCGTTTCTTCCCAGCATTGGAGTTTGATCTCGAAAAGGAATTGAACCAATATCATGCTGTGACAGCAGGATCGATTGTCATTTAGTTTCAAGAAATAATTTTGAAATCGAAAAACCTTTTTGTTTTCATATTTCAGCATACTCTTAAGCCACACACAGCACAGTAAGTTCTCCCAGTAGGTCCTGTTGATTCTCTCAGTTACCATCGTTGGGCTGTTCATGACCCACCAATGTTCCACCCTCACTTCTCTAATTTTAGGAGGCTATAAAAATCACACACAGCTCTCTCCGTTGGAGAATTACGGCCGGTCTTAGCAATATTGCTCTTCAGGATGAATATGTTAACTGCTGCATCTGCTTAAGGACGAAAATGGGATCTAGAATGCCGTCTCTCTTTAATTGCACAATAAAAGAGCCGCTTGGGATGATATGGACGCGAGTGTTCTGAACAACCCATTGTGAATATCTGCTCTCCAGAAAATTTCCGTTCTCGATTCCGATTCAGCGTGTTTAAAATACTCTAGGGATACGTATTGCTATACTTAATTCACGCTCTGTAACTCTTCAGTGTCTTCGATACATAAATAGGCATGCCATTGATATATAAATAGGCTTTACTCCCAATTGTGTTAATAAACACCCCCTTTTGAGCACGGGGCGAGGCTGTCGTGCTTACACAGCTGTTAAAGATTGTTTCGATCCGCATTGAAACTGATCACGCATTGAACTGATAAAAAGTTGTTACTTGCTTAAAACTTTGCAAGTTTTTTTTACCAGTTTGTTTCCATTTAGTATTTTCAAGACAGAAATTGAGCCAGATGTTTTTCTTTCAATCTTAATTTATAAATCCCTGTTTGATTAATATTTTTTGCCAATTTTATTGATTTCCAATCAATAGAAATTTCACAATCACAATTTCTTTCAATTTATGGAAATCAATATACCACACATTTTCATTGTCTCCCGATATGTACCTTATAAAGAGGAATTATTGTATTGTGTTTTATTTGACTGAGTTTCATTTTCATCATGCACAAAGACCTTCAATTTAAGAAAAAAATTATTGTATCATGATTCATTTCTGTTAATCCTTCTGGAATACTTTTCTGTTACCTTCCATCATATTATATATTTTTTTCTTGAAAACTGCTGGACGCCTCCGAAAATTGATATAAATTTGGAGTGAGCATAATTTTTTTTTTTTTTTTAACCAAGATCAATAATTTCTTCAATTATAATTGACTAGTAGTTTATTTTTAAAATATAAAAATTTACACAAGTGTAACATTTCAAAAGAAAAAAAAATTACAACATTTATCGGGCGGGCACATGGCTAAAAGTTTAAAAAATTTTGTAAATTATGCAGCACAACATAAAGCTATTTCAATTCAATATATAACGAATGATTTCGTTTCCGCATCACCCATGAGGTAGAAATCTCGACGCGCTTTTTTAGAGAGGTGTCGCCAGGAGCCCTAATCCTCTTTTTGATGAACATGCATAATGAGGTACTTTGTTTAGATGAATATAAACATTTTATTATCTGCTTGATATGTAACGATGACATAATACAACTATTTTGATGGTTTTATTATCCATATTGAAATTGCATTGAATTTTAGTCGTCATCATCATCTATTAAAGTTGTTAGAGTCAGGCCGGCTTAAAGAGTTCGCTTTTTAGGAAGACAAGCCAGAATTAACTCATATCGATAGACGCATTCTGATATTTGTATCAGAAAGTTTGCTATTTTTTTAATATGTCACTTGCTGTAGTATTTTGGTGCTTGAGTTAGTGTGGCTTAAAGAGTTCTTTTTGAATATGTCACTTGTCTTCGTAGGAAGACAAGCCACAACCGAGTTTGTGTTGAGAGTCGAGTTCTAATATCCATATCTGTAATTGGCGTTTATACTTTCCATCATTAAGAGTCAATTCGATATCTCGTTTGTCATTGAAGTTTTATGATGGTCGAATCATTGCGGCCTAAAGAGTTCGCTTCATTAAAAGACAAGCCAGATTGTCTTCATGTAGATCTGATATTCATATTAGGAAACTTTCCACTTTCTTTGAATCTGTCACTTGTCGTAATTTTGTGGAGCTTGAGTCAGTGCAGCTTAAAGAGTTCGCTTCATCCAAAGACAAGCCAGATTGACCTCATGTAGATCTGATATTCGTATTAAAAAAAACTTTCCACTTTTTTGAATATGTCACTTGTCATAGTTTTTTGGAGTTTGAGTCAGTGCAGCTTAAAGAGTTCGCTTCATAGGAAGACAAGCCACAACTCCTTTGATAGGCGTATTCTGATATTCTTATTTGTAAAAACGATCCACTTTTCTTGAAAATTAGAGTTGAGAAGTTTCAACTGGATGTTCATTGAGAAGTTTCATTTAACACATTTTAGAAGGGATGTCCGGTAATGAAGTTATGTATGGCCCTCAGAAAATTTCTAGACAAGTAATTGTTATTCTGGACAACATGCCGGAAAGCTTGGCACTTGGGTTGTTTTTCAGACTCGTTAGTTTTCTCTAGCCACTTTAAGAGCTGTTTGAGTAGCGCATTCATTGGCTGGCATTGGATTGGGGGATCCAATTCCTCGAATTCATCCATCAGCTTCTTGAGCTTGCTCGCCAGAGCAGCTCTTCGCTTGGGTTTCATGGGAATGACCGGCTTCAGGAGAAGACCAGGAGACAGTGCGATTGCACAGGCCAGGGCTGCGGTGTAACGCCAAAACAGAACCATAACGGAAGGTACAATCGAAAACAGATTATCAAAGCAAAAAGTTTCTTTTTAAATCGCAAAAATCACACTTAGTTCAACGCAACAAAATCGCAAATAAATATTTTCTTTGTTTGCATCTCTGTTGCAGTAAGTTATTGTTTTATGATATGTTTGTTGTAGTAACAATACTTAGCAATGAGGATAGATCTTGTTGTTGTAAGAAAGATGACATTGTTGATAACAATGTATGGTTTGCAAACACTATAATGGCCATGTAATGTACTTTGCATTCTGTATACATACTATACTATACTTTATACCAACATACTATATACCTTATTTTGCTGCAAAATTTAATATTAAATCTTGGAAAATGTAATTCATAGCATTATAATGAATGACTATGTTACTTCGAAAATGACGACATTAGATAGTATCGAACAATTTAGTTGAAAAATTTAATTCAGAGAATTTCAATTTCGATTTGCGTGTGAAGATAAGATTTACATTGTCAAAGCTTTAGCAGCGCTTCAAAGGATTGCTCCTTTATTACATTTATCAGCTAATTATTAGCAACTCATTTTCGGTTGCTGTTATTGACATATTATATGTTACAGGTAGATTAAATATTTGAAGTCAAATTTATTAAAAAAAAAAAAATAGGGAGCTAAAATAAGGAACTTTTTAAAACTGAAAAATGCTGCAGAAAAATCTATTTATTAATAAAGATATATACATTCTAAATAAATTTTATTTTAATTAGAGAATTTTGTGCGAATGTTACTGAACATTGTGAAACTGGTCAGTGAATCATTGTATGAATTTCGGCACATTATGCTAATCTTATTCAAACAATAGTTCAAACTATTCACACACGAAAATACTAAGAGATCATATTTACAAGAATATTTTACAATTAGAATATAAATTTTCTGCAGCTAATTATTAAAATAATCGTCACAAAACAATTGTCATCAGCGCCAATACTAATCACATTCAACTGTATAAAACGAAAGATAATTCTCCTTTCAAATTATCGTAACTACTTTTTTCTTCAGCCAATGTTTTGCTTACTGGCGTCATATTCATATTTTGTTTCCGATGGCATGAGTAGGGTTCCCACCCCTGTGTTTTTATTTCTTACTGACCTTGATTCGCAATGCTTATCGCTTAAAAATTAATATTTCAAACAGCATTTAACAATACGGAAACATTGGAACTATATATCAAGAAAATCAAACTGCAATTACAAATGAATGAAAAACATCAAAATAGTTGTATTATTTCATAAGTTAATGAAAAGTGTTTTAAAAAACTTTAAATATTGGTTGTAATACTATTTACTCCAAAAACAAACACATTAGCTTATGCTTATGCTGATCTGTGGATAAACACACGAAAAATATTAAAAAATTAATATTAAACTGTTTATAAAGACTTAGGATTTCAGTACTTTTATTAGGATAATCACATCCTATATAATGACGTAAAATTGTCAAATATTTCTTTTTATTATGGTTTTGTAAACTGATTTTATATGAATAGCTGAACATCAATCTTAATTATGCTCCAACTTTTTCTGTTCTATCAAGATAGTTGATTATGCATAACAAAGAGGCACACTTTTAAATATCTTCTTATATTTATTATATTATATTTAAAATACATCATTAAATTACACTTTTCATTTTAGCATTTTCAAAGATCTAAAGAAATAGAATACAAATAATTGATGGCCATTAGCTGTTTGCTTTTGAGAAGAAGAAGTTCTCTCTTATGTTTTATTTGATTGTGTCATTCATAAAATATCTAACAATAATTCGCCATCATTTGGATACCCCACACATCTTGGAATTTGCTTGCAATCTCCTTTATGTCAGAACGAAATGTTTCGCGGATATTAAAAAGATTTCAATATTTCCAAATAACCTATCAAGATGTAATTTACAACGGAAACCTTTAAAATCTTCAGATAACCAAGAAGAATCATTATTTTTCAAGCAATTTATTTACAACTTTTCCACACCATAGAGCCAATGCAATTTGTGAAAAATCATTAAAATATTATTTGTTTTCCACTATTTATGCTTCCGCATTTTTAAAACACTATTCGCTGTTGACTAAAATTTTTCTAAAAAACCTTTTTATGTTAACAGAAAACATCATCAAAGTAGTAAATATTTGTAAAATAAATCTCTCCTTCAATGATGTCTGAAATCACCATTCATGTCATTTTTTTTATATATATATATTCCCATTTCTAAAATTTTAACGAAAAATGAAATATTTTTGAAAAATAATTAGATCTTTTGATTATCAGTATGCAAAAACACCGCAGAAAAATATAAAGTAATGGATTTAAATAAATTAAAAGTTATCACAATTATGAATAAAACTAGTAAAATATTATTTAAGTTAGTAATATAAAAGAGAATATCCTACTTCAATAAATAATTACTATACTAATTAATTATGTAATTTTTTTTTTTTTTTACAGATGGTTTTTTTTTTGCTTACATTATCATTTTCAAATATGCAAACCTCAAACGGAACTATTCAGACAGACCATCTACCTTAGTTTTTTTGGATGGAGATAGCAGCATAAACTGGATTTACATCAAATTAGGGTTTATTTAAGAAGATTATTTAACTTAATGCTACTGAAATAATAGTTGAAATTATTTATTAAATATATTAAATATATAGGAAGAAAAATACATAATGCAGTACAGAACTTTAAAATGAAAACGATTAAAGAGCAAAAAACAAGAAAATTTCTAACAAAAAGTTTATATATATCGTAAACTAAATGTAAACATTAAACTCTATCTTTCTTTTATAAAGTCCTCACAAACTAACAGTTCTTTTAGATAACAAAGAAATAAGTGTTTTAGGTAATAATTGCTGTAACTAACACAATAATTCTTCCTGCAAGGTAGGTGGTTGAGGTCCCTCCTTTGAACCCTTAATGATACTTCTGGGGACCAGATGAATTCGATGGATATAATGCTATTTCAAATGTTTTGGATCTGTTTGCCAAGGAACTGGATGACACGATTGGAATGGATGTTGCAGTTCTCTAATGCATGAAGAATAAAAAGACTTCCTGTGAGGATAATATGTACTTATGATAAAAAGAACATAAATCAAAAATATTAAAATGAGTACAAGGACTTCTCCTGTGAAGATATTGTTATTTGAAATCTGTCCTGATGAAGAGAAAAAGAATCGATGACAACTATTGAATGATAAGATCGTAAATCACCTGAGTCACCCTTCCCGTCTCAAATCTATAATGATTCATCTTATGTCAAATCTAACGAATGAATATTAAAAAAAAAAATTAGATGAATATTTCAATGAGTCAGTGCATATAACGCTTGCTGGAGAAATGATAAAGATGTTTCCTTTGAATGCTCAGCACCATACAGCTGTTACTCAATATCTGAGGGAAAGGAACATTGAATATTTTGTTATTACTGATAAATATGAGAGGCCTCTGAAGGTCGCTCTTAACGTTCTTCCTCTCAAATATCCCTATTGAAGAAACAAGTCAGATTTTGGATGGGATGTTAATTTAAGGATGTTAAAACTAATAAGTTAACTAAAACTAACACCCAAACAGCCTCTACCAATCTGGCAATTAATTTTTGCTTCGTAAAGAGACCAGTGTAGATATCTTCAAATTAAATAGACTTCTGTATCTTTGTGTAAATGTTGAAAATTTTAACAAACGATCTATTGTGACACAACGCTTTGGATGTATTAATTTTAATAATTATCAAATTTCTTATTTAATTGTGGTTTTAAGCTACTCAATGTGGAGAACAACCTTATCATAAAGCTTGCAAAAATGCAAAACGCATCCCTCCACAGAAATTATTAGCTACCACTATAAATTGTGGTAACATTGGTCCTATTGCTACTTAGCGTGGCTGCCTTCAATTTCCAAATTCTCGATTAAACTCTGCAAATATTAACAATGCTTGGAAAATCTTCACTTAACTTCCTGCCTCTCGGTAAGTTACCCCAAATTTCAGCTTTGCTAAGGGAAAAGGCCACCAATGTAACCCCCTTTGCTCCTGTCTGCATTCCGAAATGAGTTTCAACCATCATCCAGTGAAATTATTGGTCATATACTTTCCATAATGAAGGAGTTTGTCTCCATTTTCGCTAATTCAAATACTGGGATTATTTCGCTTGCCTAAATGCTTAAAAGTACTAAATATCCCATTTAGAAACTGCCTGGCTCAAAATTCAACTTCTACCGAATGATGCTCCTGCTTTTTTTTTTTTTTTTATCCTCTATTAATATTTTTTTTACCTTTTAAATAATATTTTTTTATTTTCATAATTCTTTCTTTTGTTTAATATTTTTCTACTTTTATTTTAATTAAATGATTAATTTTAATTTTGAAAATACAAAAATCATAAGTACAATGTGCTTGGTCCGAAAGTAACTCCCTTCATCTCAAGATAGAAGCCTGTGGCTACTTTGGAGCTTACTTGGATAAAGAGTTTTGTTCACCTGCAAACGATGAAATGTAGTTCGTGTTTCATCCCATTTACTAAAAGATATATATAATAAAAATAATGACTTTGCATATTTTTAATGGGGCCTGATGGCCAAGTGACTAGAGATTTGGCATTCGGTGCCACAGGTTTTCAGGTACGAGACTTGGTGGTGCCATGGATGTTTGTAGTGGTTCGGAATCCACTTTAAATCGTAGCTCACGATATAATATGCCTGTTGGGCGCAGAGCTAACAACAATAGTTCTTTTAAATGTTATGTCATAAGATTTACTATTTTAGTGATAGTACAACGACAACTTATAATATTAATTTATTGTATACGATAAATAATAGATTTACTTGTGAATCAATAAGATAATTTTTTTCTGTTTCTGATTAAAGGACTATCTCAACTAAGTCCATGGACTCTGGTTAGAACGCATGCTATAAGGGTATTATGTCCCTTATCTTTGTACAGCTTAACCAAGTTCTCTCTCAAATAAATGAATTCTTGTTCACGATTAGGTAAATTCGAATCTAATAACTGTGTCTAAAGAGAGTTCAAATGCAAATTCAAATAATCATTTATTGGGAGACATGAATTATGTTATATAGCACTTTGGTTCCCAGATTTGAAGGATCTCTCAGATTTGAACGAAATTCAGCAGCTGAATTTCTAGACATGTAAAGGCAATTCATCTGAGTTTCGCAAAATTTTTGGAAATTAGTGCGCATTATTATTCAGTGACAACCTGTCCCTTCCTAAATGATTGCACGTATTTGAGTCGTCATAAATAGATTATTTCAATTTAAACAGCTTTTAGGAACTCATAGGCTCGGCGACAATTGTGAAAATGAGGGTGGGTGTCACACATTGGCAATTTGTGTGTTATAGGGATTTCCCGAATTTTATTCTCTTACACTATATCGTTACGACGCGGATATAACTGGAAATCCAACAGGTTTCTCTATTCCTTAAAATGTTTACGTGATGCGGATAACGCATTTGAATTTAAATAGTGCAAAAATACATCCAAGAAAACTAACATCCGTTTTGTTACTAGAATTGGGATAGGTTCTCGAAAAGGAAGTCGACCCATGTGACCCAACTAAATGACAGCCAATCCTTGTGACCACAGCATTGGCTGTCATTTAGTCGAAATTTTGAAGTCGAAAAAAAAAAACGTTTTTTCAACAGATTTCAGCATGCTGTTAGGCCACACATAGATTAGTAACCTTCCGGCGGGCATAGTCATTCCTACAGTTCCCATCTTCGGGCTGTTCGTGGTCCACCGATGTACCATCCTCACTTCTCTAACTTTTAGGAGTCCTCCGTACGCATGTGAGGTGAGGAGAAAAGAAAGGATCACGCATAGATCGACCGTTGGCCTTAACAATATAGCTTTTTAGCATGAATATGTTAACTGCTGCATCTGCTTATGGACGAAAAGGAGATCTAGAATGTCGTCTCTGTTTAAGTGAACAATAAAAGTGCCGCTTGGGATGATATAGAGATAAGTGTGAATATTTCTCGACAGCCCGTTGTGAATATCTGCTGCACAGAAATTTTTCTGTACTCGATTCCGATTGAGCGTGTTTAGGTACTCCAGGGAGTCGTACTGCAATTCTCCTGTCCGCTCCTTGTAATTCTACAATGTCTTCGCCTTCTGTCGTGCCCACACAGCTGTTAAAGGTAATTACATTGCATATTGAAACTAATCACGCATTGAACGGATATAAAGTTGTTGCTTGCTTAAAAGTTTGCAAGTTTTTTGGTTTGTTATCATTTAGTATTTTCAAAATAGAAAATGAGCCAGATGTTTTCTTTCAAGATTAATTCATAAATCCCTGTTTGATTAATATTTTTGCCAATTTCTGTGATTTCCAATGAATAGAAACTTCACAGTCACAATTTTTTCTCAATTTATGGAAATCAAAGCATCCCACATCTTCACTGTCTCCCAATATGCACCATATAAATGGGAATTGTTGGATTGTGTTTTATTTGACTGAGTTTCATTTTTATCATGCGCAAAGATATTCGATTTAACAAAGAACTGTTCTATCATGATTCCCCTTTTTTTTTTTTTTCTTTTTTGCTTTGAATAGTTCATGATTCATTAACCTTTGAAATAATTTACCTTAATAATATTTAATTTGCCATGTATTTTATTAAAATTGACAAAATTTGAACTAAGTACCGGAAACAAAAAGCAAAAATACATATTGCTTTATGTTTGGATAAAAGCACGACATTTCAGAAATCATTTCAATTCATTTAAATCTCTTGTATTTAATATAAAAAAAAATTTCGATTTTGAAATATATATAAATTATAGTTATCAGTTTTGACACACTATCATACTAAAGCATTTTGCCAGCAGGTATGGATGAAATTGTATTCTAACAAACGTATGAAGCTATTTAAATCATTTTCTGTTAACTTCTACCACATATTGTTTTGTTTTTTTCCCCCTTAAAACTGCTTTGACGCCTTCGAAAGTTGAAGTTCGAATAAATTTAAATTTTTAAATAATTGGCGAGAGCATTAATTTATTTGTCTTTTTAAAAGACAAATAAATTGATGCTCTCGGACTGTTTAAAAATAATTTTTATTTTGCCAAACATCTAGGAATTACATATTAAAATGAAATGTTAAGGAGCCTTTTCAATTTTATTCTTCAATAATACAACCAGTAGCAAAGACAGTGACTGCTTCGGCAGTATTGAGACTTTTCTCAGCATTAAGGATCAACAATGAAAGACTTTATAGAAGTAAAATTATTCTCTTATTACTAAGAAAAATTAACAATTTATATTGTTAATTTGTTAAATAATAATAATTATTATTATTAAAAAGTATTATTATTATTATTGCTATTAAGTAATATTATTAAGAAAAATAAGGTTTACTGCATTGTAAATCTAGCATCTTTAGCTCAAAATGTACGATTTTTCTTTAGCTTAGTGCAGGGGTCGGCAACCTTTTGAGTCGGAAGAGCCAAAATCACAATTTACAAAATTTCAAACTTTATAAAGAGCCACAACATTTTTTTCTTGCCAACAATAAATAGTACTCGTATAAATAAATTTTTTTGATAAAAGAAAAAAAAAAAAAAAAAAACTATTCTATTTATACATAAGAAAAATATCTATTTATTCATACATAAGCAGTGTTTTTCACAACAAATTAGATATTATATATATGGCATTATTAGATAATTACTTATTATTTAAGTAAAAATTAAAACAATTAAACATTTACTTACAACACAAACTTGTACTTCAAAGCAAACAATCGAACAAACAAATTCATTGGGAGCGATGACTTTGCATGGTAATTCAAGTAGAAAATTTAAACTTTACTGAACAATGTAACTTGTACTTAAAATAAAATAAAAACAATAACATACATTTAAGCAAACAAATTCAATAGGAGCGTTGGCTTTGCATGGCTTTATAAAGTTTGGATAAATTTGGTTCATAACTTGTTGCTTTAAGTTTTAAACACGACTCTAAATTTTCATTTGTTAGTTGGCTTCTTACTTTACTTTTAATTATATTCATCCAAGAGAACGCTTGCTCGCACGAATATGTCGATCCAAAGATAGTCAGTACTCCAAATACCAACTTCTTCACCTCACTGTAGCAATCTGGAAGACTATTCCATGCGTCGAATATAAGTGCCTCAACTCGCGGCATTTCTTTTAAAGTTGTCCACTTTTGTTGCGTTAAGTACATGCATTTCTGGACCTCCACCTTGCTTTTCAACTCTGTAAATTTTCCACTCCACAAAGCTTTACTTTTAAATTGATCATTTGCATTATTAGAGATCCAGTATCAATTCCAAATGGCTCAATGTGGATTTCGTTACTATTTGTGTTGAGAGGATTTACTATGAATGGTAGAGTGGTTTTGTTGGTTTTGAATTGCTCAAATCTGTCAGCAAATTCATCTTTAATTTTTTTTATAACTGTGCTGAAGTACCTCGTGTCAACAGTTGCACTGGTTTTATCGCGATATTGCTTTAGAAATTGAAAATGAAGTAATTTACCGCTCTGAATATCTTCTGAAAAAGAATCAATTTTTCTTCAAAACAAACCAATTCTTCTACCAAAACATAGGCTGAGTTTCCCTTTCTTTGCAGTTATAGATTGAACTCATTTAATTTCGCTGTGATATCCACCATAAAAGTAAAATTTTTGCAACCATTTTTCGTTCTCTAATTCAGGGTGATTAATGCCCTTTTCATTTAGGAATGCATTTATTTCATTCAAGCACAAAACAAAACGTTTTAACACCTTACCTTTGGAAAGCCATCTCACTTTATTGTGAAGAAGGAGGTCGGAATACTGAGTCTCCATTTCGCTTAAGAATTCTTTAAACTGACGATGGTAGAGTGCTTTTGACAAGATACTGTTCACAATCTTGATTACCAAATTCATGACCTCAATTATTTCAGCCGGAAATGTTTGGGCACAAACCGCTTCTTGGTGTATTATGCAGTGAAACGTAAGAATTTCGTGGTTTATTTTGCTCTGAAGAATCGTTGTTGCCCCTTTATTTTTTCCTGTCATACTTTTGGCTCCATCAGTTGCTATTGAAACGATTTTATTTAAATCGATCTTATTGTCTTCAAGGCATTTTTGCACGGCATTCGCTATATCTTCCCCTCTAGTTTGTCCCGAGAGTGGTAGCAATCCTAGAAGTTCTTCTTTTGGACCTTGGGAAGACATATACCTGACAAAAAGGGCAACTTGTGCCGTGTCTTTTATGTCGCAAGACTCATCTATAGCAAGTGATAAGGCAGAAGAAAGTTGAATAGCTTCCACCTGCAAATATGTTACATTTGGAGACATTTTAGCTATTCTATCTTGTACTGTTTTAGCGGATAGTGGAAAATCTTTGATTTTTTTTAAAGATTTCTGGTTTGTTTTTGAAATCACGAAACAGTTCTTCAGATGCACATATGAAGCAATCTTTGACATACTCACCATTTGTGAATGGCTTGCCTTTTTTGCAATTTCTAGTGATACCGCGAAGCTTGCAAAATTAACGTTACTTGTAGATTGCGTCCAGTTACTTAACATGGAACTTGATTGCTGTTTTTGGAGCGTTTTTTTTGACAGCGTTTGACAGCGTTTTTTCGTTCTTCGCCAGCTGGATATTTCCTAACAAACTGAGTATGTTTTTTAGTGAAGTGTCTCTCTTAATTGATTTCTTATTGCGTGAGAGTTTTCGTGGCAAATGAATCGGAAGGCCAGAGTTGTATATGAAAGCGAACGACTCCGTCCAATCCCGATTGAATTCTCGATGCCTAAGTAAATACATACGAGAAGCTGGGCATAATGAAATTTAATTTATCAAAAAACATTTTACAACGATATTTCCCAATTAAAAATACTTACCTAAATAAAATAAATAATTATCTAATAATTTAATTATTAAAATAAATAATGTAGACACGAAACACTGTTTGTCTCACTCTCTCACGTACTGATTGACTATAAGTGCATAGTTTCGTCGCATCTGTGGTCGCCTTCCGTGTGCGGTGATCGCCGACTGGCACGAACGGACTTGTCAGAACGTGTTTATCACGGCGCAGTCTGCACATTTTAGATTTTTTAAAATTTTGGCAAATAGTAAATACCTAGTTTACGAGTAAAGGTGTTATGCCCAGCTATGCCGAAATCAATGAAAATTGCCAAACATATAAACAATCTAAAACTGCAAATACCTACCTACTTTGATCATTAGAGTTCGAAAATAGATTTATTAAATAACAATTTATAGGTACTTACACTTATAATTATTATTTTAACGTTCATTTTTAAATAATAAAAGCTATAAAATAGATAAATAATAAAATAGGTAATTTATTAAATATATATTTTAATAAAAACACTTTCGTGGTAATATCCAACAGTAGTACTTTGTTCCTTTTTTGACAATTCTTATTGACTTCAAAAAGTAGTTAGGTATCTTATTTGGAAAAATATGTATTTTAAAAATATAGTACTTATTATGTTACCTACCTTTACTTCGGTTATATTATTATTATTATATATATATATATATATATATATATATATATATATATATATATATATATATATATATATATATGTACATACATAACTTTCTTTTACTTGAAACAACAAACTATATGTCACAGCCAAAGCACTGATGAAGACCAAATTGTCTTGCGTCGAAAGCGAATTAAAGCCTACATAGGAACATCCGACGACGGCGTCATTCGAGAGCTTCCGATGGACTGACGACAGTGACGACGCGTGTCACGAGGAAGGGGTGCGGTGAAGAGCGAGTACAAGTGGCTGAGAGATAGAATCGGCGCATAATCCTCGTTAATCGATTCAGAACGATTTGCAAATTTTTTTTTTTTTTTTTTTTTTGCTAAAATAAATAATATTTGCGTATGGAACTAAAGAGCCGCAGCTTCACATCCAAAGAGCCGCATGTGGCTCGCGAGCCGCAGGTTGCCGACCCCTGGCTTAGTGCAATTCTCAAAGGCCATTTGCTGTCTATTTTTATTTCTCTGTATGAGTTTTAGGTACTGTTATTTTTATAGGATGTATGTATTTTTGTAATCAAATTTAGTGTACGATAATGTCTTTTATCACCTAACTACACCTTTCTAGTTGTAAAAAAAACCACTTTATTTTACAAAAACTGCTTTTCATAGATATTCGAGTTCAATAAAAGCAATTTAATTTCACACATTATTTCTAAAATCATTAATACAGATCACAGCACATAAAATGACGGAAAAGAATCAGGTGTCAGAAATGTTTTTGCTAACCCCTTTCATTTAAGGTTTATTTAAACCAAATTTCTCATGCATATTATTTTTTTAAATTGACTTTGACTTTTTAATAAGCAATAAATGAAAGCCACTCCCATTTACACATTCAAGGCCGTTTTCGAAGTGTTTGTTCTCTATTCGAAAACTGCTGACAAAGTAATGCACAAAAACCAAATGTATATTATAAATATAAGATTAACAGGGCAAGGCAGCTGAAAAAAGAGAGGGTATTGTAAAAACACTGGTGAACGTTTATAATATCAATGAGTTGCGCATTGCTCTGTTATGGATAATCCCTCTCCCTGCCGTTCGTCATGTTTTCGAGAAGCCATTTGCATGTCATTAAGGTGCAGAATGCCAGCTAAAAGCAAGTAAACTTGTTCGTTCGGAATCCTGTGATTCATCATTTTTGTTTTTACTATTGCAAAATATGTGCGATTAGGCTAGGAAAACGTAATTTCTGACCGCGAATCCAGTTCTGACCACAGACCATTGGATTTTTACCCTTTTTGCAATACAATCGGAACAAAAACAGAAACGGAGGTAAATACAATTGTGACCAAAAAAGTAAGACCAATTATTTTTTTCAAAAACTCTTTATTTATTCTACTAAATTTATTTCATTGCCTTCAAAGTTATCCCCTCCGGATAACCAACTTTTCTCAATCCTCAATGCATGCCAAAAAGTCATCGGCAGAAATGGCCTTCAAAGCGCGCGGGCGATTCACGTTGAATCTCTTCGGTCGACTCAAAACGGTGTCCCCGGAGTGGTCTTTTGAGTTTAGGGAAGTCGCACGGTGTGAATACGGTGATTGTAGAACGATATGGGTTTAATTTTGGCGAAAAGTCACGAAGAATCAGTGCAGTGTGACCTGGCGCATTCAATGTTTTCGGTACCCATCCAGATTTGACGCGTTTGATGCCCAAAGTGGAATTGACCAATTCTTTTGATATTCCAACAACATCAGCAAGGTCTCTAATTGTAAATCGATGGTTTGCAAGCACCCAATCTTTAATTTTTGGCGTGATCTTCGTCGATTGAGGTTGGTGGTCGACCAGAGGGCTCTTCGTCTTCAATGCGTTCTCTGCCTTCTTTGAACTGTTTATACCACTTGTAAACATTTCTTTCCGATATAGGAATGCTCACCGAATGCCTTCTGCAAAGTTCTATACGTTTTCGCAAACGAAATTGAATGCGAGTTCTTTGCTCAATTCATTCAGACATTTCAAAGATCGCCGGAATCAGTTTTAGTGTCTCACAAAGCCAAGCGTAACTCAAACACTAATGAATATTTTTACGTGAGGAGGAGCGCCAGGAGCTGGGAGATGATATAGAATCGCAAATATCCAGTTCTCAATAGGAAGAATATTTTAGATTTAATAAATATACATACTCCTTATAATGTTATAGTTTTATCTCGTTTCATATTTAGCGTCCTGGTGGCCTAGTGTCTAGAGCTCTGGCCTTTGGTATCTCAGGTTTGAATCCTTATGGTGGCATGGTTGTTTGTGAGTGGTTCGGAATCCACTTTAAACTGTAGGTCTCAGTCTGTTTAGCCATCGTGTGCACAAGATAACTGTAAGAGCGACAAAACAAAACCATTTCGTATTAATACATTTAATAATAAAATGTATTAATACGAAATGGTTTTGTTTTTCACTCCATTAATTAATACTATATATACACTCATGTCCATAAATTAAGGATAATTCAGAATCACACAGAAATAGAACTCTAAAATAAAAATTTCACATGTAGAATTATCACACAACTTGAAGAAGAATATGCAAATTACAGGAAACCACCAGATGGCGCGGATAGTACGTCACAATGACGAGAGTGTAAGAGAGAGGTATATAATGAATGGTGGCAAAGAAGTAAAATTGTTCACAAGCGCTTTAAAAGCCTTTCAGTGCAATAACCGCATAGTTATGGCACAAAGGGAAGCATTTGGATGATTTTTACGTGGTAGAATTATCGGACGACAGGAATGTGGACGTACCCAGCTGGAAGTATCCGAGGAACTTGGAATCGCCCAGAGTGTCATCTCAAAGCTTTGGCAACGATTCCAAGATGATGTAATGAGTAGATGTTACAGCACAGGTCGCCCCCGAGTTACAACGCCGAATGAGGACCGGTATTTAGCAGTTACTGCCAAAAGAAACAGACGGAGCACAGCATCAGACCTGTCTCAGCGTCAGCTCTCTTCAGCTACCGGTACGACAGTTTCAAGGCAGACCGTGTACAGACGCTTAGGGCACACTGGTCTATATGCTAGTAGGCCTGTCAGATGTGTTCCACTTACCGCAACTCACTGTCGCCTGCGATTAACCTGGCAGAGAGCATGCATTGTGCACAACCGCAACAGTGGTCTTGTGTGATGTTTTCCGACGAGTCTAGGTTTAGTTCGAAGTCTGAGTTCAACCCCCTCCCACCTGTCAACCGGAACTTCGGAGGGCATTGCTTGATGAGTGATGTAATATTCCCAAGATCAGATTGATAATTTGATACTCAGCATGCCTAGGCGTTGTAAGGCCTGTATTGCATCGTCCGGGAGACATACTCCATATTAACCATCATACTAACCATGTTATACTTTTTTTTGTAAATAGGTTCTTTTTTTGAAATTTGCTCAGGAGTAAAAATCGCAATTTTTTTATTAATTATGTCAATCATATAGTTTCTTTTTTGCTCTTTTTACCTTTTTTTGTTTAATAAATAGACTTTACAAATAAGTCAAATTTGTTTTGCTTCTGTCTCTTTCTTTGCCTGAACTTCATTATCCTTAATTTATGGACATGAGTGTAGTATAGCCTTTATAGTATTAATTTTTCACTCTATTAATTAATACTATAAGGCATCAAGAACAAGCTGTCTAAGTGTTTGCCGGCTGCATTAGAAAGAAGAAAAAAATTAATACTATTACCTTTCTCTTTTATTTCTTATTAATTATATATTTATAGATATAAAATGTGTGGCATAAAATTTCAAGGGGCATAAAATTTCAAATTTTCAATTAAACCACCCAGAATAATATACATTTAAATCGTTAATCAGCGGAAATTGATCTTTCTTGATTATTTGTTTGTAATATAAAAAAATTAAAAATTGCAAAATGTGTCTCACTTATATGCATGAGCTCCACTTCTTGCTAATTGGTATCCATCTTTTTGTGGCAATGAAAATAGCTGCTATTTTTGCAACAAATTCCCAGATATTCGCAGAATATTTAGAATACATTAATTTTTAAAATTTTTCTCTAGTAAAAAAATTATACATCTGTAATCTATATTTAATTCAATTTACTCGCCGTTTCTGAGTTCTTACGATTGTATATACGACTGAATGTATATCATTTCTCATTTTCACATTTTTTTTATTCTTATAGAAATTCTTTTAAAATGTTAAATATTAATCATTTAAGATCAACTATATTCTTTTAAGAATAAGAATGTTTTGTTACAAAAAAAAAAGAAAAATTAAAAAACAATTTTAAAAAATGTAAAGAATAAAAAATAAAAATAAAGTCAGTTTAATAATAAGTTTCCAATCCAGATAGTGTGGAACTAAAAGTTTGATTCAAGTTATTCCCAGCTTTAACTTCCGATGTATGTAATGTTTTAAATATTTATAATGTCATATATTTTTACTTTTAGTTAGTAAAATTCTAATAATTACTTATTTTTAATTTTTCAAAAAAATCTCTATTACATTTGTACTTTTTGAAAATACTGCACAGTTATTTTCAATGTCTCTTTTGTTGATATTTCACTTCTTTTTTTTTTATTACAACTTTTTGAATTCAAGAGACTATTTAATATATATACTTGCCTAGAGCCTATACTTGTAATTTGAACTTAAGATACTGCATAATTTTAGCTTTAGATATATGTAATACATATTCATCAATGTCAGATGTTTGTTTTGATAGTTAAAATTCTAATATTGAAATATTTTTAATTTTATAACTACTTTTTACTTATCCTCGAGTGTGA